>DWHP01009507.1:0-10181 GCA_018247895.1 Parnassius honrathi | reverse complement strand
GTACATTATATATACCTGGAAACAACTTCATTCCTAAAGCCGGGCTTTAAATCTCTATACTAATTGCTATATATACAGTCGTAGTTATATTTCATTATAGAATATTTTGCCATAGGTTAGAAAGATAGCGATCGTCTTCTCGAAAGCCCCGTAAAAAACCCACGCGAGCGGGAGAGACAACTAATCGCTCTATCTAAAACCCATTTTTTATGACAGCAGCAGTATCGCTCGCTAAGGCAATACGAGATCATCGGTCAAACTGTGTCGGACACTGGAGTGCGCGGAAAATTTGAAATAGTTTGACACAGTTTACGAGTTATTTTATTAGTTGATATTATTGATTGATTCAGTTTGATAAGCAAAGCCCGGCTTTTCGGCTTCTATAGGCTTCGCTACTGGGATCGACATTGGACAAGATATGATAAAGACTCATTTAAATGACAAAACCTCATGACATTTAACAGATGGCATAGGTCTATCCTAATACAGGAAGCAACGAAAGACACAAAATATCAGGCAACGCACCTGCCAAGAGTGGTCATTGTAGCATATTATACTCTTTACTTTGTGGTAGAGGTAATATACAGCAGTGGAGTTTTAACAGGCTAAAAAAAGCGTGCCTTGGTATGCACAATCATCAGCATAATTAAAACGAATCAAACTCCAAGACCTCTCACAGATTGTACATCTCGCCAAAGTTGCTACACTTGGCAGGTAGGTTGGCAACTGCAGTTTTTATTTTATTTTAAGCTGTTATAAGGAAAATGCTGCCACCACATGTTTTATTAATTAGTTAATAAAGTTATTTTAAGAACTAATTATAAATACATACTTGTGATTTTAAATCATGCTCTATATTTGGTACATTTGACTTTACAAAATGATGTGGCTGAGGTTTTAAAATTGCTTCGCTGAGTGGTGAGCCTGCTAGATGCTCCATTGCTTCAAATAGCATTAATTCTTTATTAATATAAGCCAGGCTTCTACCAAGCATCATTTCACCGGGTCGCAATAATCCCATTTTCTCCGTGAATGTTGCATATAGGGAAATAGTAAAAAAAGAGTGAATATTGTCTAGAAAAAATAAAAAAGAAAAAAATTATTTAAATTAAAGAGAATAACTGTTGAAGGACAACAGTCTAAGGACGAAATCTATACTTACTTGGTGGTGATGGAAGACACCTTACATTATGAACAAAAAAAAATCTTGTATTCTTAGCATTTTCTGATCCAAATGTTACCAGCAATACTTCTCCCACTCTTGGGACACTTTTTATTTCAGACGTAGGTAACGAAACTGAAATGAAAAACCAATTTTCATTAATATTTTATGAACATACATGATAAATAAATAAAATACATTTAAATAGACTTACTATTAACACTAAGGCTGAATAAGTCAAAACATCGCTCTTGTGGTGGTACAGGTGGCAATGAATCGATTCTCATTTGAAAACCTTGGCTGGTTAATCTCAGATAACCCTGAGTTAAACATTCCCAAATCTCCATTAGTAGTAGATCACCTACCAATCTAAAAGATATTTATAAATTTTAAATACATGGCTTTATGAAAGGACCAAAGACTTATATCATAGTTAAATTTATTGCTTACTGTATGTATTGCTTATGATTACTAAAGAAATGGAAAATAGCCATTGGAGGATTATCGTGTCCTAAGATAGGTGGTGGATCGTTATTGTGCAATTGTTCATCCAACCAGTGAGGATTCCAACGAAGAATCTTCATTAATGTAATTTTCTCTAATGAAAACACAGGCATATGCCTTACATCCAGAAGTGAAGTTTTTATTGAACTAGTCTTTTTCATTTTATTACCAGGTTCAATCTCAAATAAGTGAACTTTTGGTTCTTCATCGGTGAAACGCACCTTTTTTATTGTTTTTTTACAAGGAGACTTTGCGGGTAAAGGTTCAACTTTTGAAAATGGTTTCCCTGATATGGATTTATCACTCTCTTTTAAAGGTTTAACAGATTTAAGAGGTATTCGCGAATCAGATTCAAAAGTTTTAAAAGATTTTGAAGATTTAGAGGTCTCATTTTTATTTTTTGTTTTAGATGTTTCATGTTTTTTGGAAGCATGTTTTGTATACTCCTTCCTTTTATTTTTGTTACTGTCTTTACCTAGTTCAGAAATATATTCATCTGTTTGCGATGTATCTGCATCTTTGGTTTTGTTTCCTAAACTCCCTTTTCTTTTTGTAGGTTTGACAGTAGCTTGTACAAGATCTGTTAAAAATGCGCCTCTGTTTAATGTCGTTACTTTTGCATTAACAACTGGCTTAATGGAGTTATTAACAGATAAAGTATTCCCTCCTTCTGTTTCAATGTCGTCTTTTTCTTTTGTAGCAATTTCTTTGAGCTTTTTCTTCCGTTCTTCTTTTTGAGAATTAGTAATTCGTTTCTTCGATTTTGATTTTTTCTTTGTATGTTTATTACGTTTTGTTTTACCTGTAACAAAGATTGATTAGTATTGGTCTCATAGTGCTATTAAATAAAAAGACAAATACTTACTTTCTTGCATTAAAGGCGTTTCTATCTTTTTGGAAGGTTGTACTAATGGCTCAATCACTTGAATTTTCTTTGCTATTTCTTTGTTAATAGCAAGGGATATATGTGCTGTTGAATCATGCACATCTTTTGTTAAAATTGTTTTTAAATTGTCTCCATCAACTTCATCATGATTTACATCACTACATTCTAATTGAAGTTCTTTTGAATCATCATCAGTTATTATAATTGACTCAGAAGGTTTTTCAAATGGACTACATTTTTCTGTATTTTTATCATCAGATAATTTCTTTACATCTTTATTTGGTGTTGGAGGATAAGGAGGTATAGTAATTAAATCATCAGTAAATTCTTCATCCGTTTCATCATTTTCTTTTTTCAAATCTAATACCATAAAATCTTCTGCTTGGCTGTATGAGTTGTCATCTTGCTTTACATCACTGGGTTTGGGTTGCACAATTTTGGTAAAAGGCTTACCAGGGGAGCTTTGCGACAAACGTAAAAACCAATGTTCTGATTCACTATCACTGTCACTGTCAATTTGTATAGGTTCATCATCATAGCCCAAGTATTCTTGTTTAATGCTAAAGGCTTCATATTGCAAATCATCATTCTCGGATTTTATAGGTTCTTCTTTTACTTGCTGATTTTCAAGTTTAATTTTTTTTGCAATAGTCTCTTTGTTTGTGCATGTTTCAATATCACTATCTGACAAAATACTTATAACTTCATCGGCAACCTTTAACTTGCTCACATTATCAGTAAGCTTTCTTTTTAAATTCAATTTTGTATCAAGTACAGGAGACAGATTTCTTTTTATTTCTGTATTTTTATCACTTATACCGTTTAAAGTTGCTACAGTATTGTCAATATTTTCAAGGTCATTTTGAAATAATAATCGTTTTGATACTGGTGGCAAGCAATTTTCCTTAGTGAGTTTAAAAATATACTTTTCACTATCAGAAATATTTACAAGAGGAGCACCAATAGTCCAACCAAATCCAATAGTATCAGAATCTTGTAAAGTATACGGAATGTTTGGTGGTATCCGTTTCAAGCCAACATATACTCCATTAGAACTCTAAAAAAATGCAAAATAAATATTTTAAGAATAGTTGGCATAAAACTCACACAGGAAAGGCTTTATATATGACAGTTTATCTTTTGTCATGCTACCAATACATAAAAACTTAATACAGATATACAATATCAATATCAACCACTGTGTTTTATTCTATATTCTGAACATATTAGTGGCGCCGTGTGATGAAAATTGTTAAAAATGGACGTAAAATCAGCGAAATTTGATGGGTACAATCCACAAACAGATAGTTGGGACAATTATGTAGAGTCTAAATTTTAGACTGTTTAAAATTTTGTTTAGACTTTAGAGGCTAACGTCGACGTTATAAATTCTGCTAAAAGAGCAAATTTTTTCACAGTATTTTCTTCATGAGTTAACGAGACATTACTTACATTAATTATGCCAAAAAAAGCGGTGATGTGACATTCAGTGAAATAGAAATCATTTTTAAAAATCTATTGATTTGTAAAAATGATTTCTATTTCACTATTATTAGCCCAAAACCTAAAGAAATATCTTATAAATTTTATAATTGCAATCAAAAGCGTAAGGAAGATGTTTCAGAGTAGGTACATTGCTAATTTACGAAAACTAAATTCGAGATGTAACTTTACTGACTTAGAAAGAATGTTACATGATATACTAGTATGCGGTATGTGTGACAGTAAACTGCAATATGAGTTTTTTAAACGAGAGTATTTGCGTTATCAAGACATTGAGGTGATGTTATCAGCCGAAAGTGCAGGGCGAGAAGTTTGTACGATTCAAGGTAACACAACGGGAGGTATGACTCAGTCAGAAGTAACAATACCATACAGTTCAGCGAGTGGCACATGTGAACTGATGGATATAAATGCTGTGCAATCAAGAGCAAATATCCGTTTTTGTTATGGCTACGATGACCGCCATTCAGGAGAGTGTCGTTTTGTATATACAGTGTGTCGGTATCGAAAGAGAAAAGGACATTTGGACAAAATTTGCATAAGTAAGAAGAAGTCTTCTCAGCAAATAAAGTTACAGCAGAATCTGATGATCATTTAAATAGAGTTTACTGCTTTCACAGTAATATCCATGTTCCACTATACAAAATGGACTTAATAATTGCAGGGGTACCAATCCATATGAAAGTTGATACAGGAGCTAGCTTTTCTCTCATTAACAAGCTGACAGTGCTCATATTACACTCTCACTTATCAGATACTGTATTGCAACCTATTTCAATGTTGTTGCGGACCTGGACTGAAACACCAGTCAAACTTCTTGGCCAATTATCTTGCCTGTATGTCACAAGAATATTTCGAAGGACCTATGTGCTATTGTAGCGAAGGGTAATGGGCCCAACCTTCTGGATCAAGACTGGCTGAACCCTATAAACATTACAATGAATGTCAATATTATGTTTATAGTGCTGAGTTATTGGAAATTGATAGTATATTGTTGAAACATAAAGAGGCCTTCAAAGATGCACTTGGTACCCATTGTGGGCATCTACTAAAAATACACATTAAAGCAGTAGTTATTCCAAAACGAAAAAGAAAAAAACATCCTGTTTTGTATGCTTTAAAGGAAAGAGTAGAGATGGAAATAGATCGCCTAGAAAGGGAGTTTTATATGTCCAACAACTTTTATGGAGTGGTCCACACCAGTTGTGCTAATCTGCCAAATCTGCTGAGATTCGTTTATGTGGAGATTACCACAGTACAGTTAATGAAGCAACAGAATCAGATACTTATCCAATGCCCATGGCAAATGAAGTCTTTACAACTCAAAATCCAGATAGTCTACGCACAAGTAGTTGTGGATGATAAAATATCAAAGCTACTAATTTCAAACATATGCAAGGCATTACATATAGTGCCTGCATTAGCTTTTCGAGATAAAGCATGTCCAGGCATTTTCCAGAGCTTAATGACTTCTTTACTGGCTTGCAGTTTTGATAGACGATATAATCATATGTGGTTGTACAATGTTAGAAATGCAAAAAAGATTAGATTTAATACTAGATTTAATTAAAGACGTGGGACTACTCTTAAATAAAACGAAATGTCAATTTGCTAAGGAAAAAGTCGAATTTTTAGGCTATGTTATCGATTCTGAGGGAATACATCCTGAACATAATAATGTTGAATTGATAGTAAATACACCAGAGCCGAAAAATAAACGAGAACTGCAATATTTCTGAGATTGTACAGTTTTATGAAAGGTAATGAAAGGACAATACTTGAACCATTACATCGATTATTAGATTCTTCACAGACATGGACATCCTCTGAATGTGAACAAAATTTATTTTTGACATGGCTAAAAGCTTACTCCCATTTGATTTAACTTTAGTTAATTTTGATGTGAATAAGCCAATAGTTCTTACCTGTGACAGTTCAAAATATGGGCTAGGAGCAGTATTGTTACACGAAATGGAGGATGATCAAGAATGGCCAATAGCAATGGCATCAAGAATCTTGCATGGACATCAGTTAGATAAGGAAACCACATCAATTAACAAAAAAGGGCCATCAAATTATGAAATCAGGACCAACAATGGTACAATAATCAATTGATAATTGATCAGTTAACTAAAAAAAGCCTGAATATTCAGTGTGAGGATTCTGAAATACAGGAGGGAGAAAAATCATTAGAGCCGCTGAATCAGTAGAGAGTATATCCTGAGAGCTCAGATAGTGCCAAAAACGAAGAAAATCAAGAAAGTAGTTAAGACTAATATAATAATTGAGATTCCAGAGTCTAATAAATGGGCAGAGATGTTAAGAATACTAACCAAGGCGGAGGCAACACTTTCAACATGTAGAAAAATAAAACATAAGTCGTCATTCCAAAACACCATATGAAAGATCAAATGCTAAAAGAGAAAATCTTTATTTATCTTAAGTTTATATTTGTGTATAATGTGTATTAGTATCTTATATTAGTATCTAGATAGTAATATAAGTATCTTATATTAGACATGATTGATTTCAAGAGTTATGTATCTTGTTTAATTTTAACTTATGACAGTTAATCTTTTGTCATGCTATAAAGCTTAGTACATACCAATATTCAACCTCTGTGTTTTATTCTATCTTCTGAACATATTACATATTGTTTTGGAATTTTTTAGTTATTGACCAAATTTAACTAGTTTTTCCTAAGTGCCGCAGGATTAGCCAACTGTTAGAAACTTACTGACAACTATTACTTTTCTCAACAAGCTCGATCATGAAACACTAGTATAGCCATAAAAAATCTAGTTTGTCCTAAAATCGACTGTCAATAGATATATTGTAGAATATTTAACACTTATTATTAATTATTCCCGGTCAAAAGTGATTTTATCTACCACTCAAAAGTCTTTTCGACTAATATTTTTTAAGTTAAAAGTAGTTTTGCCCTAACTTCTTTAGTCAAAAATAATTTTGGCTGTTTTTGTTAAAATTAGTTTTTACGGAGTAATAGTTCTTGTGTTGTCAGAGATAGGGGTTTTTTACAGTTAGATTTTATACAACTCCAACACAACAAACAAGAAATTGCAACATTTGAATTGTGTAATAAGAAAAAATACTGAAGAAAAATTGTAACTTTGATCTCCATTTTCTTGAAAACTACGAGTTTCCAAGTGCTGAAACTTTATACACACATATTTCTTTTATACAATAAGGGTAACAAATGAGCACACAGTCAACCTGATTGTAAGTGGATGCTGTGGCCCATAGACATCTACATCTATCCCCGATTACGAATCAAAATGCAGATGCATTGTCTCCCCTGAGGACTACGATGGAATGCCTCACTTTCAGTAAAAAGGGTTTCGGGATCTCTACACTCACCGTACGAAACACAGCAGTATTAAGCTGTTATTTTGCGTTGGTATCCTGTGAGAGTGTGGTCCTTCCCTGTTCAAACTGACCCATTTGTGCTACAATCATAATATAGTTTCAGCATGGCTTTACCACATATGAATGTCTTAAGAAAACTTTTTTATTAACTTAATGTTTTATAAAATGCTTGATACTTAAACATTTTAAATTAGGCATCTAAATACGGATCATTAGGATTTAATATGGACCTAGGGTATCTAATATGAAGCACATTATTTTTTGATAGAGAATAACATCCTTTTTACATAATAAAAGGGTATTTTACACCACGTCAAATAATCAAAAAAGATATATTTATGATAGGTTTTATAAAAAGTAAACGCGAAATATTGATTTTATATTTACTTGGTGCATTTTGATTCATATTCAAAATGCTGATGAATTGTCACCCATCTACGGAATAAGATTGAATGCCTCATTGCCAGTGAAAAGGATCTCTAGTTTTCTTCCTACTGCATGAAATATAATAGCATTAAAGTGCTATACTGGTACTGGTATACTGAGACGGTGTGGTCCTTCCTCGGTGGACAACCCATTCGTGGTACAATGATAATATAATTTTATATGATATATATTCTTACTTTATCATTATTTATGTTGATATGTGCCAACTTTGCATTGATTACATTACATTCATTCTGGTAGACGAGTTGAAAACTTCAATAGTAACTACATGTTATCAACCATAAAATTTTAGCTGTAAAATTTATATTAACACAAAATTTTCTAACAATTAATTATTTGTTTACTTACCTTTAGGTCGGTTATCATAGCTTTGTTGTGTTTAAAATGAATAACACAGTGATTTCTAGATATGACTATACTAGAAAGGGTTACAGTATTATTTAAACCTCTGCCGATAGTCACTTCATCACCCTCAGAAAAGTTCATTTCTTCACATCCGAAAGTTTGTCGGCTTAATTTCCATTTTGTCATTTTTACTAGAAGTATTATTTATTTACTAAAGTTTAAATACAATTTTATGTACTCATGTACATTTTACGTTGTTTATGTTGCGGTTTCGATTCTATTAGATCGTTACTTTTAAACGAATGACAACTAGTGATGAGACTCGAGCCGTGTTCCACTCGAGTCACTAGAGTAGCTTTAAAAATCTAATAACAATAGCACCATGTTGTACAAAAGCAGTCCACATAAAACAGACGACCGCTATTGTTTTTCATTTTTCTTTTAACTTTTGCAACACAACTTACAAATAACCCTTTTATGTTCCCCATTTTTTTGTCGTGAAAGCACCACACTGCCTTTTTTGGAACTCTCACACATGTCGAACACGTACTAATAGCAAAAAGTCCTAAATAAACATAAGTAAATATAAATAACGCACTGTAACAAATTTGTATTTAATTAAAAATGGAAGATACATTGGCTAAACCGTCTTAAATCGAATTTCTCACTCAAGTCGGCCACGTGGGTGGTCCGAGTAATTCGAGTTGACTCGAGTCACTTGTAATCCGAGGGGCCAAAAATATTATTCGAGTGCGAGTAAAATAAAAGCTAATCCAGTGACTCGAGTGGAACACGCCTCGAGTCCCATCACTAATGTCAATGATGCTAGGCCTGGTTTACATTTTGAGAAGTGATAAGTGCGAGTGGCAAGTGCAATTGACAAATGACAAGTACTTAGTGCGTAATTTATTCCCACTTATTACTTGTTACTGCCTCTTCACACGCACTAAGCAATCGTCATTTGTCGGTTGCACTTGTCACTTCTCAAAATGGTAACCGGGCCTTAAACAAGTGTTACCAAATGTGTAAAAAGTTAAAAGAAAACTGGAAAACAATAGTGGGGCGTCTGTTTTAAGAGGCCCGCTTTTGTGCCTGTTTCAGTTTATAGAAAGGTAGGTACTCTCAGTTAAAAAGCTTAGAGTAATTACATCGTAGACAGAGAATGCTATAGACAAATGGTTATCTTTTGTCGCAGTCACACAAGAGAAAGAGCAACTTATGCCAATGTCGTGTAAAGAAATGAAATAGAACGATGAGATTTTTTGTTTCGCTGAGCGTGCCACGTTTTTCAAGGTTAGCCATAGACGTATATAAAACATATGGACATGGCATACCTACAAGAAAACGTGCATACCTACACTTTACTGAGAGGATAAAACGGCGGTTTATAGGGTAGTCCATATCGATATTTCTATAATAATACCATCGACGAAAATTTGAATTTCACTGGCTACATTGGCAGAACGAACCATCTGATATTATAACGAGATGAAATTTGTTGACATGTAAGGGGTAAGCTATAGAACTACCAGTCGGATTTAAAAAAAATATTTTTGATTTGATAGCCCAGTTCACGAGAAATGCTATAGCCTAGTGTATTTAATATCAAGCTATATGACTCTTTTCTTCTCTCTTCTAGAATCTAAGCAAAAAGGAAAAACGTCAGAAACTATGTTAAGCGAAAACGAAGTGTTAGCGCGGCCAGATAATGCGATGCGCCGAGATGTGTGTCGGGGAATAATAAATTTCTCGCTAAGTCACAGGCAGAAGCTAGAAATTAATATTTTTGATGTTAAGTTCCCTACACCTACCATTTTTAACATGCAGATGATTGTGGGTTTTAATTATGTCAATAATAATTTTATTTTTTAATAGGATTTTTAATTGGTTTTTTACGTTAATTTTGTTATAAGTTTATAACATTTAAATTATTATGTTAAAATGTGT
>DWHP01009506.1:0-10181 GCA_018247895.1 Parnassius honrathi | reverse complement strand
AGATAGTTTAGGCCTAAACATGCATATTGAGAATGATTATTATTAAATAAATAAATAGATTATCTAAAATTTGCCTTGAGCTTATTGTAGTTAAGAAAACGAACTATTTTTACCAAGTAATTGTTTTTTCGAGTAACGAACGGAAAACATATGATGTCAACGAGGAAACCTTGTAATTTCGCTTTTTTTTGTAATACTCCTCTTAACACATTATTGTTAGATGTGCTAACTGTTGCTAAAAATCCTCATCTGCACGCGGTACACGACTGACTAACTAATGCCGACAAACCCCCTTCTAAGTAGGCTGACCTGCTTGCCTAGCATGTCCAACAAATTATGCAAAAATAATTAATGTTACCTGGTAATTTCTTGGCAAGGAACATGACAAATAGTAAAAATGCAAAAAAAATGCAATACCCTAATAATTTTACTGAGTTACATTTACGTCACATAAAAATAACAGAATAAGCGACATTATTAAGGCAGAAACTTGTTATTATTTCACATTATATTATCTTTAATGAAGATAGAACCATGCCATGCCGCGATTTGGTTGTGGATAATGAACGTGTTACTGGGATACCAGCGTTAGATATAATAATATAGATATAAATTGTAACTAACGTTAAACCATTATTCAAAAGCTTAATTGAAAAACTATTTTGTGTTGTAGTTGTAGTTTGTAATAAATAGTATGGTTTAATGACCAGAGTACGCATTTGTGCAAAAATAAAAATTGTTAATTCTTAAATTTGAACGTGTTGGAACTTTTTTTTCGGAATATTTGCACAGTGTAAACAATTATTACATTATGGCCTTAGATTGTATGGAGCTAACTTAGTGTACTATATATCTCACATTAGGAGGTTAGAACAATTTTATACATCTATGTTTGCTTATATGTTTGTAGCACTATAATATGTCTTTTGCAGTTAATATCTTTCGACATGAGGAAGTTAAAAATGTTACAGGAGTGGTCGCCGAAGGCAAAATTGGTTAATAAAACGTTATTATCCATCACATTAATACATGGGTTTTGAAACCGCCTAGAGCTGATTTTGTTGTACAATAAGTTATAGCTAACTTGTGCGCATACTTACAAGTTATGTTACTTTGTGAAATCGCAATTTCATTTATACTAGGTGATTTTTACGATCTGGAAAAAAATAGGTTGTAACAGATGAATGGAATGGTACACTTTGGCTCTGATATTTTACAATTTTTTTTTGCTTCTACATTAACTTATTATGAAATTGAACTATCAATAATTACTACTAATTTGAAATAATCTTTCCGTAATAAAAAAATAAAAAAAATATTTTGAATTAAATAAATAAATTAATTAAAAACTATCGAGATTAAAATAATACGCACCCAATTAGTAGTATTTATTGATAGATCAGTTTCATAATATGTTAGTGTAAAAGAATAAAAATTGTAATATATCAGTGTCGTAGGCTTCTATTCCGTTCACCTGTTACAACCTATTTTTTTCAGACGGTAACGAAATCACAAGTATATAAGAAAGCCTATGGTTAGCCTTAAGATAGAAATTTGCTTGTTAAACTGGTAGTTTTATACAAAAATTATAAGTGAAACTAGCACTACAAACTACAAAATAATCGTATGTAGGAGAGCTTAAAGTTGATTTTCCATCGGTAAATGCGTTTTGATGTATGTGTGCAGAGGGCGCGCTATCCATCGAGGTGTGGGGGCACCGGTCGGCCGGGTTCAGCCGCGCGCGCGGCAACTGGGAGGTGGAACAGCGCCAGCTGGCTAAGGCGCGTTCGCTCGCCGACCGCTGGGCCGAGCTCACGCGCAAGATACAGCTCTGGGTCGAGATACACGAGCTCAACGACAACGGGGAGTACGCGCCCGTAGAGGTACCACTGCAATTTGTTGCACTTCGTGCTAAAAATGTGTTACGCAAGTAGGAAGCCCATGTAATATGTAAATACCTTTAAAACAACTTTTCTCCAAGCAAATTTTTTCCAGATTTGTTAAAAAAATTCTTTCTGCAAGTCGTGGCTCTTACTTTTATAACAGTAACTTGTCGGGTTTTGGTTTTGATTCTTTTATTTGAGCCTTATGTTTTTGATATAGCATCCTTTAATAGTGGTAAACTCCACGCGGCAGCTTTTGCTGTCGCACGGATGGACCGGCTCGAACCGGGGTACCACGACCTCACAGAATACATGTGTGAAATGGAAGTTCCCTTCTGCGTTTCGCCAGGTGAGTGCAGGTGGCCGGAGGTCCCCCCTCCCAACATGGTAGCGGAGTTAAATCCGTCGCTGAGCATCCACGGCCAAGTAACCTTACTTCTTCTTGAGCGTGGGTGTTCAAGCTGCCCCGCGTAATCGGGGTAGCGGGGGGGGGGGTTAAATTCCACTCAAGACGAAACCGGCTCGGGGGTAGCGGAGCAAAAAGACAAAGGCAACAACTGCCACCCTATCCGTGATTTTCTGCGACATCAGGGGACTTCATTTAAACCTTAATGCCGTCCACTACCATTATGAGACACAGGTATCTTCTCCGGCTGTTATTTCGTATCTGTCTTACCCAGGGTACAAATTAAAATACTTCTTTGTGCCTCGCGCTGCAGTTTGCACATACGTCAGAAAGGACATCTGCTTTCGACTCCTCGACAGTCTTAAAGGTACGAACCTGTCCATCATATGGCTGCGTGTAAACAGAGACGACCATCCCCGCGGCTACGGGTGCCTCTATAGGTCCCATAACAGCAATGCCGACACAGACCCACTTATCGTCCATCACGTTCAAAATGGCTACAGACTCCATGCTATAACGGATCCCATCCGTATAGATCGTGATGCTCGTTGATTTTAACGCCACCAACGGCGTATAGCTTGGTTCCCGTTTAACCGATGCGGGTAGATCTGTTTATGACTTTACCTTGGCATGATATGGTCTGACATAACTGGTTACGTCGCCTTCGCGGATCCCAGATGTAGAGGATCATGTACCTTCCTTGTTGGACCTTCTGCAAACTTCTCATTTGGACGGATATCGATGCCCCTCTTGGCTCTTCGGACTATTGTCTGATCCGGAGTACGGTGCCATTCATCCTCCCATTGAGGTTGCGTTCTGTAGGTTGCCGCAGTGTTTGGCACTAAAGGTCAGCCGATTGGGCAGGATGTGGTCTTTTTTTCATCCTACTCTTAGGGGCGGGTTTGCTTCTGGACGGAAGATCCCAACGTTGTTGCTGATTCTTTCGTTGATGTGGTACTTCAGGCAATGGAAGTATTTACTCCATCATCTGTGGTGCCTATCGAAGGCAGAACTCAGCCGTAGTTTGGTCACTCCTGTAAAATTGCATCACGCCATAAGCAGGAGTGCTGCCAGGCCTGGGCTGACGCATCAACGTTTCGGGATGCAAACACTAACGCTCTTAAAAAGAAGTATAATTCCGCCTCCAAATCCTTTAAAAGTGTTATGCCAAGGCAAAGTCAGAGTACATCGGCAAAAATGGCGAGAAATTAGTTTGATTTTCTTCGGGGACACGTGTATTCTGGTCTCCAGCGAAGGCTGTTCGAGGGAACTTCTGTCAGCCATCTCTGCCATCTCTGCACAGGGAGACCGACTTACTGACCCATGCCGCAAAGGAGAAAGCCGATCTGCTGGGGTCTCTCTTTCTCTTCTTCTTCTAACTCGACTTTCGGTGACGGGGAACACACCGCTGATCAATCCGCGGTATGAGTGCTCCATGCAGGATGTGCGTTACACAGTGCTCGGTGTGCAAAGCATTACTCTCCTTGGATGTCAACAAGTCGAGTGGGCCTGATGGAGTTCACCTATTGTGCTGAAGAAGTGCGCTCCGAAGTTAGAACCGGTTTTAACGCGTCTTTTCCGGAACTACTACTCCCTAGGCGTTGTGCCGAGCTCATGGAAGACAGCTTGGGTGCACTCGATCCCTAAAAAAGGCGACCACTCAGATCAAACCAACTATATGCCTATCGCTATTACCTCCTTGTTCTCCGAAATAATGGAACGGTTATTAACTGGGAGCTCATACCTTGAGGACCTCCAGTACGGTTTCCGACGGGGTCCCTCAGCTGGTGATCTTCTGGGTTACCAAACTAGTAGATGAGCGGAGGTAGTGGATTCCAAAGGGGAGGCGTTGGCTGTTAGTTTGGACAAAGCGAAGCCCTTTGATCAGATTTGGCACAAAGCGCTTCTTTCGAAGCTTCCTTCCTATGGGTTTCCCGAAAAATTGTGCAATTGGATCACCGCTTTTCTTGTAGATTGGAGCATCAAGGTTGTAGTAGACGGTGCATGCTCCAATTACAAGCCGATTAACGCTGGTGCTCCACAATGCTGCGTGCTATCACCGACGCTGTTTCTTCTACATATCAATGATATGTTGAAAATCGGTAACATTCATTGCTATGCCGACGACAGCACTGGTGATGTTTCTCGGGAAAGCTTCGCCGAGTACCGGAATAATCTAGTGTCTGATGTCGTGACTTTGTTGAACAAAGTATCGGACTGGGAGCGACTAAATCTGTTCCAGTTTAATCGCCAGAAGACACAAGTTGGCGCGTTTACGCGATATAGCTATATAGCGGAATATAACTATGATACCAACACGATCTAGTAATCTTACTAGATTAATTTAGAGAAATAATGATAAGCATTTATTGACTATGAATGTTAGTCAAAACTACTTGTGAATTTTTTAAATTAAAAAGTTGAATTCCTCAATATTATTATTTTATATCATTACAATGCACGCGGCTACAGGGTGGCCCAAAGGCAACCCCAAGCCGCACCTTAAACCTGCTGTCAAAAAATTGACATAAACAACAATACAACAAGAACTGAAGATTCAATGTCAATGTCGCGATATAATTTGGAGGACTCTTTTTTTTTTAATGTTCCCCTCCTGCTCCTATACATTCAGTTTACAACTGTAATTATGTCACTCCATTAAGTCTAGTAAGATAGTTCGGAACCGCTGTCATATAACTTTATTCCGGTATATAGCTACATCCATAGGGATATAATTATATCGCGGCTTTATCTAACTGCGACATATCCACACAATATGAATGATTGGCGGTCCAACACTGTGCGATTTAGAAGACGTTTTCTTCCTCGCACAACTTCATTGTTGAATCGACTACCACCAGAGATTTTTCGGGACTGATCCGACTTAGGGACCTTCAAGAAAAGAGCCTACACTTTTTTAAAAGGCCCGCAACACATCTGCAATTCCCCTGGTGTTGCTGTTGTTCATGGGCGGCGGTGGTCACTTAGCATCAGGCTCAATGCACGCTTGCTCGTTTTAAAAAAATCCTTGTCATCCCACGCATATAATCTAGTATAGCTTATTGTTAATAACTTTAAAGTCTATGAGCGTGAGTTAGTGAGCTGTTTAGCGTTTAGCAGATTAGCCTTTAAAGCGCGGCTACAAGTTGGATCTCTTAACTTATCTTTTATAAAGTTGTAGATTCTTCGTGTCTGACCTATATTTCACTGTTTTATATTGTTTAATTTGGTGGTCGATGGTTCGTTAATAGTTTATTATATCATTTATGTAGAATTTGTTGCTGTACATCTTGTTTAGGAATGTATTGTTTTTATTCGAAGTTATTATATATTAAGGTTTATGTTTAAAATAAAACTAATGTTCATTTAATTGTAGGAAGGTATGAATATCGTTTACTGGTATTATCGTGTCATTTTCACAGAAAGTTTCGTTTTGATAGTTCGTTAAAAGTACTCAATTGATAAGCTTCAACTATTTCATTATCTTTGCACAGTGCGCGTGTTACTTATTCGGATTTGTCTTTAATTTTGTGGTCGATGGTTTGTTAATAGTTTATTATATCATTTATGTAGAATTTGTTGCTGTACATTTCGTTTAGGAATGTATTGTTTTTATTCAAAGTTAATATAAATTAAAATTTATGTTCACAATTACGTGGTAGAGCCATGCTGTAGCTATATTATAGTTGTAGCACGAATGGGTCAGTTATAGAGACCGGGGCAGGACCACGCTCTCACAGAATACCAGGGTAAAATAGCAGGGTAATGCTGCTGTGTTTCGTATGGTGAGTGTAGAGAACTGGAGACCCTTTTTACTGAAATCGACGCATTCCATCTTAGTACTCAGGGGTGACAACACATTTGCATTTTGATCCTTAATTGAGGATAAAAGATGTTTATGAGCCACAGCATCCACTTATCATCAGGTTGACTGTGTGCTCGCTTGTCACCCAATGCTATTAAAAAATACTACTGCCGTACAGTATGCGTGCACATGCACGTGCGTATGTTGTCGCTGACGTGCGTGTTGCGTGTGCAGGTGACGCAGCGCGCCGACATGGTGACGGGCGGCGTGTACCAGTTGCGGCAGGGCCAGCAGCGCCGCGTGGCCGTGCGCGTGCGCCCCGCGCACAACTCCGGCACGCTGCCCATCATCTGCCAGCACATCGTCAGCCTCGAGCTGGGCTCCGTCAGCGTCAGGTACGTGTACCAGCTACGGCGGGGCCAGCAGCACCGCGTGGCCGTGCGCGTGCGCCCCGCTCACTCCTCCGGCACGCTGTCCATTATCTGCCAGCACATCGTCAGCCTCGAGCTAGGCTCCGTCAGCGTTAGGTAAAACGCCCTTCACATTCTAGGTCGGACCTCTACAATTCTGTCTTGGAGCTACTTCGCCATTTTATATTAATAACAGCAATAAAGTCACTATTTTGCAATTTCAAAGATAAATAAGCCCATTCATTAAAGCTGTAATAAAAACCCCGACTGTAAAAAAGTTTATTGAAAAGAGAAAAATACAAATAAACATAACTACACACCATATGTTAAAAGCCACTAAATCGCTTAGGCTACAGAGTACGCCAAAGAAATAACCATACTTATACACATACATACATACATTCATTCACTGGAAAAATATTACCCTTTGTCTAAGGCATTAAATATAAGTATTTAGTATTTACCATTTTACCCAACCGATTTTACTGCTGTGAGAAATTTAATCTTGTTTCTTAATATTAGAAATAACAAACACCTGTTATTTTCTGTCTTTTGCTTGTTTAATTTACTTAATTGCCTAATGAAGTGGAAAATTTTGATGATATATCTTTTACTCATTGAGGCTATTAATTTTTAAATATTTCGAAAACTCAGTTATTAATACAATTATTAAATGTATTTATAGATCGAGACTTCAAAAGCCTTTAGACTCTTATCAAGAAGAAGACCTAGCCGTGCTACGCGAAAGGTGGAGCGAAGCACTTGCACGACGACGACAGCATTTGCACGCTCAATTACAGGTACATTTCGACGTACCTTTGTCTTTAGAAAACTATTAACTTTACCTTTTAAATTGATTCTTTGAGATGGGATAGTCTCCTTGATTATAAAGTATTGATATAAATGTATTTTTCTATTTATTTATTATAATATCTCTATTTTTTTCTCTTTATTAGAAATTGGTCAACATGTCTCCATCGATGAAGACAGAACGTGATGTCGAAAGGGAGCAGTCACTTGTGGAACAGTGGGTTTCACTCACAGAAGAAAGAAACGCGGTGAGTGTTTCTCTTTATAACTGAAGTAAAATGCTAGGAAGGATAAATTATTGATATATTCCAAAAATTTGTTTGTTAATAACTTATTTTGTAGGTGCTGGTGCCTAGTCCTGGCAGTCCAATACCAGGGGCTCCGGCCGCTTGGAACCCTCCTCCTGGCATGGAGCAACACATTCCTGTTCTATTTCTGGATTTAAACGGTATTGGTATTTTGAATAAGCTATTTTTATTAAACATTGCATTTTATGAATATCAAATATATGTCGAATTTTTAGCGTAATATATTTCTTGGAAGTGTTCCAATTCTGGGCACACCTCTATTTAATACAGCCATTTTCTCTCATGTGTTTACCGCAATATAATCGCGCTTGTTCAACTTGATACGGTCCTAAAGCTATAGCAATCAAATCACTTTAAAATAACATTGGGGAATTCTGGAGTTGTGGTAGGTTTCCATCGATTCTGGAAAAGCAAATCCTGCGCCTACTGAAATTATAAATTTGAACATATAGTGCTAAATAATTAGGAACATATAAGACATGCAATGCTTTAGATATAATTTCTTGAGTATCTGGCCGGTCTTTAATGAGTGGATGAAAACGACTAATCAAAGCTGCTGCAATCTGAAAATCGTCCATTCGAATCAGAGAGGCCCTATTAAAGAAATCTTGCCTAAATAATTTGAAGTCTCTTTTGAAATGTAAAATTATAACAAATAACAAACATTCCTTTACGGAAATTAATTAAATGAAAGATATTGTAAAGCAGATCATTTATATTACTTTAAGATTTTGTTCTGTTTCGTGGAATCATTTTACATAATATACGTACAAATTGTATGGAACTTACTTGTATGAATAGCGACGAAAATCTAGCGGTGACCGTTATTGCGCATAAATCCAAAATAAGGTACCATGGGGTAGTAAGCGGGCCGCGGGATTGGTGTGCGTATCGTTCGCACACGCTGATTGGCTGTGCGTAAATTTTTCGCGCACTGATTGGCTGTGCGTAAATTTCGTACGCGTTGATTGGCTTTCCAGTCGCATTCCGTTCTCTATACAGATACGACATGCGCAGCTATTCCACAAAACGTTTCGTTCAGCACTAGGGGCGACTGGTACTTGGCTGTAAAAACACTAGCTGCGTGCGGAATTCGAACTCTCGGCTAGGCAGGGAGTTCGAATTCCGCACCTTTACAAATTAATGTACCTTTACAAAATAATATGCTTATCCTCAAAAGTCTGCAGCCTTCTCCGCCAGTAGCTGCAGGTATCCGTAGGCCACCGTGGCCAGCTACCAATAGTGCAGTAAAAAACTAAGACAGGTTATTCACTCAATCTAGCATCAGTTCAGACCGTGACCTTGATTGCGAACTGATGAGTCTGAATAGAGCAATGCAAGGCATTACACGGTTAATCAAGACTGACGATTCATGTATCGGCCCGAGCACAAACATCTTTGTGACAAAACGCGCTATGGGATATCCTAAACAAAAAAAAAATGTTGCTGACTATTACTTTAAAATACTTAAAAATGTGTCAGTTTGATCCATCAGTTCGTGTAGTAGTGGTATATTGTATAAGTGGAATATTCTCTATCTGTACCCGTGGGTATCGTAAGGGGCGATGGAGGGAAATTGGAATAGGAGATAGGCAGCAGCATCTTACTCAAAATAATTAAAAATGCGTTTGCCAACTCGCCAGCCAAGCGCGGCAACTATGGCAAAAATTTCCCCATGAGACAATGTATGGGGAAGGCCTCTAATCTTCCACAGCTTTACCTGCCACCGAGGTGGCGCCACTTTGAAATGAGGTGAAATGCTCGACAGATTTCATAACGTGGAAGAAAAATGATTAAATTGCTAGAGAAGTGTGAAGATTAATGTTTCTTTTTGAAATATTAGTTATATTTAATTTTGATTACATTGGAAATGGATAAACCAAACAAAGAGATATACGTAAAAAAAAAGATAGTTAAAAATGAAAGTGCAAAACACTAAGACAATGTTTTGTGCATTGACATATTTTAGAAACCAATAAACTTTTATTTAAAACGCAACTTCGTAATGGGTTATCACACCCATTTTCAAAAGGTGATTTAAATGAATCCTAGAATGATTGATAATGAACAACTTTAATTTTATATAATTTTTTAAACCAAATAGTGCCATAAAAATTAATTTTAATCTATCGTTTTAAACTTTCGCGTGAAAACGCTAGTTGCCATGCTGTTCAACTCGTGATGTCACTGTCTTCAAATATTGCCGATTTTGCTAAGGTATAAGATACTTTTTAATGTTTAATAATGAGTTATCACCTAAATCATTGTTGTGTTGTGCCTGTGCTTAAACTGGCCTGAATACATTGTATACAAAAACTAGACTATTCTTCTGTGAAGATCATTTTGATGTAAGTATGACTTATATTTAACTATCGTTTATACAAAACAAAACATTATGACGTGAAGGGTATTGTTACGGCCCAGAGTTGCCCAGACGAAGGTCGACTGGATTGGGGCCCATAGCAAACCAGCTTGGCGAGCAACTAAGGGACGAGCCCAAAGGCTTATGGAAAATACTTATAAAGCTAATAACTCAAACAACTTACCCAGTTCAGGAGT
>DWHP01009505.1:0-10182 GCA_018247895.1 Parnassius honrathi | reverse complement strand
CGTCTATCCCTTTCGCACGTGATGTCGGCTGAGATAGCATGCATTTTAACCCAGCCCACCACTTAGTTCATGCCATCAACTAGGGCAACCTTAAGAGTGGTTAATGATGGAGCCACAACCAAGTACGTCGAGAGATAAATCAACAGATTTTACATCTCCGAAAAAGAAACGTCCAAAGGTATAGTATAGGAATAGGATATATTATAAGAATGTTGTTTAGTAGTTTGAATTAAAACTTCTTGGTTCGGAGTGTACTTTAAAGTTATCTTAAAGTTATTAAAAACAGCAATTGTAATAATAAAACTTTTCTTAATTTATTAAAGATGCATGTAAGTAAAATATGTATATCAATTTAATTTAATTTTTAATTTTGGGTGACTAGTTTTATTGTGAATGAAAAAAGATATGGTTATTAATACCTACAAGTATGTTAAAGAAACTTGGCCTAATCATAAATACCCATACAGAAAAGAGATCGCGCAGAAAGCATTTATTTAATTTAAATCTATATTATACAATAATTCAAATTATATCAAAATTTATAAGAAGTCTATTTTTTTGGTTAGCTACACATTTTTTAAAACTATATTGTGTACTTAAATATATAATCAGACCATCAAAATGTTACGCACCCCTGCTCTTCCTAATAACCTTGCATTGGTTTTGTTTACATTTGGTATCGTTGCTTCTCGTTGGCCGTAGTATAGGAAATTGAATACTGCGGTTGCAAACCTGCCTCCCAAGCTTTGCAACTATGTTACGAAGCAATTATGAGCAGGCCTTTGTTAAGCAGTGTAGTTTAATAAGCTGTAATAAATTAATATCACAACTTTCGTTCTGAAATATAAATATATAAAACCTTTTCTAAATGACAAAACGGTAAATTATGAAAATTAAAATTAATATTTCTAACGCATGGGCTACGTTGTAAATGCAGCCGAAGAAGCTCATTTCGCTGCAAAACAGGCACGCGAACGAGAGATCATCGCTCGAAGCGAGGTCTCCTAACAGTACTCCCGAGCTCGGCAGCCTCTCCACGTTATGTAACAGCTAGTCCCTCCGCGCCTGGCGATACTTCACAACGCCACGGGATCCGCTCCCACGTCATAACAATACAAATACATTTTTAAAGTATCTAAATAACACATGTAATTGCATCCAAAATTTTTATACAAATTTGAACGTTGTCATAATCACATGCAATCAGTGTTTTGTTGGTTTTTTTGAATATTTTATCAATTCATTGTATCATACTTACTTACATATTATTTATCTACATATGTAAATTAAACCAACGGTTTAATTTCAAAAATGGCGATTTTCAGGTTAGTAGAAGATTTTATAATAATAACGCTAACTTATTTAATATACAGCGATCATACATTATTATAAGGTTGATATTTAAATAAAGCTATTTTCACTGCCGTTCTCCAGAATCATGGAGTGATAAGTGATAATATATTAACTCACATTTTAATTTTTGACCGCAGTCTACTTACTCAAACATATTTTTTTTTTGTGTTGTAATAAGAATAAAATTAGCCTGTTTTTTACTAACAGTTGCAATACTAGGGCCGATGCTGATGCAAAGGTAAAACCTTTTGCTAGCATCATAAAGGGAGCGGAGTAAAAGTTTAAAGTCATTACTATCTTTATTTCAACAAAACAAACAATAAAAGGTTTAACATTGCGCGGATGTAAATTAATCAGCTCATCTAATCAATTCAAATTAGTCATCTCACCTAATCAATTCGCTAATTTATGCGAAGCTCGCTCCGTTCCAATAAATTGGAGAATTGATTACCTAGATAGTAAAGGAAAAAAATTCTAATTCAGATTTTTATTGTTTACAAATCTTGTCTACGTTGAGCTACAAACATTGCTGAAAAAATTAGCCTAAGGGTTACGGAGGAGATAGATTTCAAAGAATCGTTTTCATGCGCCATGGGAGCTCCGCTGCAATTAGAGTTCAAATAAGACTCGCAACGAGTATTTGGCTATTATTCGGTATTCGGCCTATTCGACTGCTTTTATCCTTTTCAGTCGAATACCAAATATCTAGGTACTATTCGGCTGAATACCGAATACCGAAAGTTTTATTGTAGTCAGATAATTGGTAAGATGAAAATATTTATTTAATTTATAATCTTTTTCTTGTCGTCATTAAATGTAATCATTAAAGTAGTCATAGGTACATAATCAACTTCCATATTATAAAAGTTAAAAAAGAGATATCAGATAAATGTCTATGCACTTAAACTATCGTAATATACTGGTGCAAAAAGACTAGTTTTTCTTCATTTTGGGGCAGTAGCTTACTACTTTTCTTCTCGTAAATAATCCCAGCTTCAGAGAATAGACTCTCTGAAAAATAAACACTCTTATTACGGCCAGGAAATCGCGGAATATTCGGTATTCAGCATATGGCTGAATATACTATTCGTATCAGGTCTAGTTTAAACAAAGATTAATGGCTGTGCTAAATGAAAGCTAATCATCATGAGCTATGATGACTGATAATCCTAGTGAGAACACTAGGTCAAAGCTGTGAAATAGTATTGTATGTCTGAAAAATTCAGACATACAATACTATTTCACAGCTTATGAGGAGCAATATGAGGCGAGTGTAAACTCAATTATAAAATTCCGTTATTTTTATACACATACATAGTTGACAGTCTGACTGCCTCGTTGGTGATCACAAGCGCGGCTAATTATCACGAGGTTCCGGGTTCCTATCCAGGATCTGGCCAAACCCTGTTATTGGCTTTTTCAGCCTAGAAATTCTTGTTAGGAGTCCGGAGTATAGAATTTTGCGGTGTTTCACCTCCATACCGCAAGAAGCGCGTAAAGTCGTTGGTCCAGTGCCTGATCTTTCTCTGGTTATGATGAATTTCAGTCCCATCGGACTATGAGACTGAGGGAACAAACGGGACACCAGTGCTTACGCACGTACTCGTGCACTATGATCCTTTCTTGCGGAGTTCACTGCACTGAGACTGGCCGCCGTGAATGAAATTTGGTCTGGAAGATATTATTATAATAAAAGATCCAAAAACATTCCAAGGACATACTTTCGACATGAGCTGTGATGATCGTAGATAAATAGATGGATAGAAAATTCTATGTTGCACTCAAAAAAAATGGGTACAAAGGCGAACTTAATGCTGAAAAGGCATTCTCTGCCAGCTAACTTTCGGTAGTGTGGTGAGAGCTATGGGTAGAGCGTCGGAATAGGAATGGTTGTTAATCCCTCTGCAAAATTTCAAATTATTTAGACGTCCAAAAGTCCGCGTTAACTCAATTATTAAATTCCGTTACATTGGTACATATTTATAAAAAACAAGTTAAAGTTACAGCCTATATACGTCCCACTGCTGGGCACAGACCTCCCCACATTTCTGAGAGGATTTTTTGGCAAGGAAGTGTCCGCCGCGCTGCCCCAATGCGTGTTGACGGTCTTCACATGTCTTCGAATTTTTTTTTATTTCTCAGACAGGCAGGTTTCCTCACGCTGTTTTCGCTCACCGCCGAGCACTTGATAAATCAGCACTTAAAACTGCATGTAACAATTTGAACAAAACTTAAAATTGTGAAATTTACAGCGGGCGCTAACTATCTGAGCTACCACGGCATCATATATCATATAGGTCAATTTTTTATTACACTTAAGGTGACAATAACAAACAAACATACAGTCAACCTGATGGTAAGTTCTTTGGGCGGTAGAGCGACGCCGCAGCTGTATTTAGGCTCCAGCATGAATGGATCGGCTCGACTGGGGAAGGACCACGCTCTTACATAATACCAGTATAAAAAACAGCTTAATTTATCTATGCTTCGTAAGATCCGAAACTGTTTTCCTGGTAACGAAGCATTCCATCTAAGTCCAAAAAGGGGTGATAACGCATTTGCATTTGATTCTTAAACGATGATAGATGTAGACGTATATGTGCCACAGCATCCACTTATCAACAGGTGGACTGTGTGCTCGTTTTTAACCCTGACTTCCTTTTTTTAAGTGAAGGCACATAGGCAGGTACTTATATAGATTTTATCACTTATCATTATCCCCGATTAAACACTAAAATGCAGATGAGTTTGCATCCTGAGGACTAAGATAGCGGTACACGCACTGGTGCTTGTTAATAGTTAACAGAACAGGACAGAATAGTAAAGTAGGTTGTGGCAAAGGAGTTCCATATCAAGAAATTTTGGACTGATAACCAATGCAATCAAAGCATGGGTCAGCCTTATAGCTCAAAGAATCTTCAAACAATGAAAAGAAAGATTCTTGAATACAGACTTGTACTGATAAGCGGAGCGTAGGCAACTAGGTGGAGCGACGACCTATTAAGATATGCAGGAACTCGGTAGCTAGTGTACCTTTACGGAGTAACGTACATTTTAATCTCTTTTTTGTAAATGTCCCGACTAACTTCCACAGATTATAATTAAAGTTTTCCCTCATAACGAAACAGGGAAAGTTGCCTTTCCATTGCTAATAAAGCGCGGACGTACTGAGAAAGTTTTCTCTGATAAATGAAGGCTATTATGACTTATTTGCAATTTATCTTGCCGCTTTTACTCTAATATAATTAAATTCTATCTGTCACAAAATACAGAATATTTAAGTTTCTTATTCGAACTTCTTTTGAGGGACTTAAAATAATTTGACTTACTGAGTCATGCGATGTGATGAATCCTGGCTTTGTAATTGAAATTTGAATCAGAATAACTTACTCATACGATCCAAAACACATAATATTTCTATTTGACTCTCACACTTAACTCTGATTAAAAATGTTATGTGCACTTATTACAACGTATCAATAGTCTATTGATAAATATATACCTCACCCAAATATTGTTTTATTGAAGAGAAATTTGTCATAGTTGCTACGGTTGGCAGTAGAATGCGCAAACTCAGTTTTTTTTTATTATTTGGATTTGTTATCTTTTTGTCTCTAAAACCTACTTAATTTACAGATATCGATACGTCTTCTTGCTACTCCCTTTACTAATAAATGGAGAATCAAACAATGAAGTAAATACCGCAAAAGAAAATACCACCCATAGTTGTCCCTTTACAAGAATAATTGAAGACATATTTAGGATTCAAAAGAAATACTCAGAACGTCCTTTGAAAGATGGTGAAAATGCAAAATTATTACTTAGTACAATTACCAATCATACAACCTACAATAATACTCATTTATCAATTGAAGACGAATTAGTAAATGACATTATTGCTTCTATAAATAAAATTAAAAATAATATTTCGTTACAAATAAACTCAAACGAAACCAGACTTAACGAAGCCATCATTTTAAAAGTGCCTGAAATAAATAGTAAAGGCAATAAAAATGCGACCAAAAATGAAAATAAAATTAAACACAATAAAAATACCACTTACATCAAAAGCGGCATTGAAGACAAATTAGAAGTACAATCTCTTGAAAGCTCTCAACGTGAAATCGACGAGCAAAAGCTTAACATAAAAGAATTAACTAATGCTAAAAATACAACAAATAAAACAGGTTATGCAGAAATTTTAACAATAGAACCTAATAATACAAATCAAATATCCCAACACAACATTATCGAAGTTTTAAAACATTTAATGCCTATGTTCAACGGTTCATCAAACAAAGAACTTCATAGTGTAACTATAATAGAACGAAATCATAGCAAAAATCATTCAATTTCCGAAACTAAAAATGTTTCAACGATTGTAGTTCAATATTGTGATAAAGGTAATCTTACAGCAGCAAATTTACCAATTAACATGGATAAAGTAAACATAACTAACTCTGAAAATGCCGGAGATGATTATTTAGACGCTAATAAAGAATTACCAATTATTGACCAAGAAAATATTGAAGATGATTACTACCCAGGCAAAGATAACTCCGATTACAGCGAAGAACAGGAAGACCCAAATTCTAATTCAACAACCAACAACAAGAAAGACGTCTTAGAAGCTGCTGAGTATGGAATGCAGAAAATGCATGAACTCTACAGTGTATTAGAACCAAAACTGTACTCAATGGGTAAGTATATCAGTTACTGCGTTAATTTTGTAAAGACGCAAAGTTACAGATCATGTACGCTCCGCTCCTGGCACAGGTTCACTCTCATTTCATTTTATCAGTTTCATCAGTGTTAGGGCAAATAAGTGTCCATCGCATGGCCTAAATGCGTGTTGATAGTCTTCACACAAAATACAAAACAAAAAAAAACCGCGGTTGCCAACCCTATGTCCGCTAAGCGTACATAGGGTTACTTTTTTTAATGAACAGGTCACCTGATGGTAAGCAGTTGCTGTGACCCATAGACATCTAGATTTTTCCTCAATTAAGAATCAAAAAGCAAGTGCGTTGTCTCCCCTGGGGACTAAGATGACATTCCTCGTTTCTAGTAAAAAGGGTCTCTGGTTCTCTACACTCATACGAAACACAGCAAAAAACACAGTTTTTTTACGTAGCACGTGAAAACTATCGCAAACATACGTATATGCCTTGTGGTAATCTATGAGGGAGTCCTATGTTTATCATTGAATTTTAATTGACTGTGATGAATAGGAGAAGAATGCAAGTAAAGAAATGCAACAAAACTAATATCATCCGCATAAAATAAAACTATAACAGATTGCGAGTAAACTAGTCACAGTAATGGATGCTTACTAGCTTACCATCGATTTTTCTGTATGATTAATCGTTTATTTCCATTTTAAGGTTTAAACATTTTTTGGATAAGCTCAATTGACAATCATCAAATTACTTTTTAACTGTGTCACCTCGCAACCTATTTGCATTATGGTAGACGTACAGACCAATTCTTAGAAGATTTATGCAGAATCTTGTAGAGAAAATTTTATATTTAGTTGGATGACAAAACTCACTGATATAGATGATTCTTCCAGGTATTTGGTTAGACGACACAAATCCGGCGCGCTACGTTGCTGCTTTCAATGCGCCTTCAGAGGACATTGCCAGATACACCCGTTATGGTTATGCAACTTTGCAGGCAGCCACAAAATTGAAAGAACTGAATAGGTGAGTGTTCCTTTGTTTTATACTTTTTGTTTTTTTTTGTTTATTACTAAAAAATGGATGTGGTAAACAAACAACACACAAAATAACTAAAGATGATGCGTTAAACAATACAAAGTGACAGCAAGAAGAAAAATGAGAAAAGAGGACCCCACCATCGCGTCGAAACCATAAAGCAGGAGAGAGAGAGTGTGTTTATTATTTCAAAATCCAAACCCGGATTGTCCTCGAAAAAACTTAAGATAGGCGTTTATTCCTTAAGCAATATCGTCAATTAATAAAATATCGTAATTAGCCCTGTAGAACAAATCATTTATCATTGTTCTTTTTCCTTTAATTGTTAAATATACTAATGACAAATGAGGCCAACGTTAGTAATTAAAATTCAAATTTGAAAAAAAAGTAAAAATTAGTGCGTTGTAGAACTACGTATCAGCACATTATAGCTGCAACATGGATGGGTCGTTTCGATCTAAGAAGAAATACGCTCGCTGGTAAAGAATACAAGCGTCAAATAGCAGCATAATGCTACTGTGTTTCGTATATTGATTATAGAGAAGCAGTGACCTTTTTTCTAATCGTTGAACCAAGCGATAAAGGCGACATTAAGAAATCTACATCACATTGTTATTAAGCCATTGCCACTTTTGAATCACTTTTACCTTGCTCGATCATTTTTAACGTTGGTGCTCTAAAATGAGATGTGAAACATATTGTGATCACTTTGTCTATTGGATGAAGAAGGATTCGATAATTTAACGCAATGCGAACCGATAAATCAATTTGGTGTTGAAAAAGAAATCCCTAAAATAATGCTAGCAATTTACTTCTGTAATTACACTTTATTAAAAGACATTACTCAACTATTGAGTCACTTTGTTTGTAAATCGATTTTGTGATTATTATCTTCGTAGATTAATCTTGTATTTATACCGTATCGCATTAAGATTTGTACTGCTTTTCGTAAACTTTTGCGAAACTGGTTGACCGCACATCCGGTTCAAGATTCGCATGGTTTTTGTTATTTGCGATTTACTAAAATATTAGATGCGGCAGGTATATGTATGAAAAGAAATCGGAGGTATTTTTTTCGTAATAACGGTCTACTTCTGAACGAATGTAGACACTTTTAAGTAGGGAAGCTTTACTGACTGCAATAATCACTTAAAAAGGTAGACTGATTAGTTTAGTGCACAATAGTCGCCTCACGTCTTCCTGCTCACTGTTACCTTATTTTTTATTTTTACCCGACATAAAAAGAGGAATTTATCACTTTATCTGTATATTTTTGTATTTATGTATGTTGTGCGAAATATTCCATCAACATTTCGACAACGATTCTTTTTTCATTAAATACATTATACTTTAGAGGTAATTAATCCCTTTATTATTATTAAATTGTGAAAAAATTCCAACCCTAAAGGTGGGAAAACAGAGTATAAAGTATTCAATGTAACTATTTAGATGATATTCTAATTGTTACCTTAAGCTTGTGATATTCATAGTTCCGCTCAAAAGAATATAACAATAAAATTTTAGAACAACGTTAACGTCAGTTTCAACAAACTAAACAGCTTCAGAAGTCTTTGATTCTTCTATACACTGTCTCAACACCGACTTCTGAAGCTGTTTCTTGGAAATTATTTAATTATTTTAGCTCGATTTACGTTTTATTTTTATTAAAAGTTTAATTTTAAGAGTAGCAATTTTATATTCTATTGCATTTTTCACCTCTATTTTGTAAATGAACCGTCCTTAGAGATCCTATTGCAGCCCCTGACACAGCAGCGGCGTGGCTCCACTATGTAAAAAATCTCTATTTTTTGTAATGTATTAAAATGAATGACTTATTCCATCTAGATTAATTGCATAATACTTATCGAAAGTCATTTTTTTATTTACCCTATAGAATGTGGGTGACAAATGAGCACACGGTCCACCTGGTGGTAAGTTGATGCTGATACCCATGACATATACATTTATCCTCGATTAAGAATCAAAATACAGCGGTGTTGTCACGCCTGAGGACTAAGATGGAATGCCTCGTTTCCAGTAAAAAACGCTTCCGGATCTCTATACTCACCACAAGAAACACAGCAGTATTAAGCTGTTATTTTACATTGGTATTCTGTGAAAGCATGGTCTTACCCCGGTAGAGCCGACCCGTTCGTGCTACAACTATAATAAAGCTGCAGCGTGGCTCTATCACATAAAAGTCTAATTTGCGATTGCAGATTTCTTTATATAAAGCTTCCATCGCGTTAATAGCATCATTATTGCAACATATCAAAGTTCACAAGTGAAAATAGGTTTCCCCATAGATCACTTATTATTTGCTTTAATTATAACGCTTTCAAACTGGTTATAAGGAACACACTGGTGCCCTTTTCTGTTTCATTTCCCTGCGTCGGTACTTACAACAGAGGGACTAAAACGGCAGAGGGACGATATGGGGTAGTGATTTCTCTTACGGCTCCACTACACGGCTTAACGTAGAACTCTGAATTTTTTTCATTTTATAACAGTTAATAATGTTGAAAAGTTAATTATTTCATATGAATCGAGTATAATAGCTCCTGGACGTTTTCCTGTGGGACCGGTTTAATCATATACAAGTAAGTTCATCAATGAGCAACATCCTGTACTTAACATAAACACATGCCTTTCGAAATGGCCATCTTACTAAATGTTAATCAATGCATTGCACTAGAAATAACTTTATTGCATAGTTCAATGTTCATTCAACTTAAAGTTTGAATCGTGACTAAACGTGATGCGTGGGAAACAATATATCAAAATATAGACTTTTGAAAGAGAAAAAGTTGACCCATTTTTTCGTATATTAAGGGTGGCGAACATACCGTCCTTATGGTAAGCGGACGCGGCCCAAAATATCTACGTCTATCTTATCTTCACTTCTTCACTTGCAAGTACTCAATAATAAACAGATTTTAACAATAGCTATTAAAAGCTTTGACAATCGAACATTTTATATAGTTTTAATTGCAGATTATTGGAGTTAAAGCTTAAAGTATTAACGCTCCTAACTTCAGAAGCTATTTTTATTTTATTGTTTTTATTTTCTTGAATTCTGTTTTTGTTTTATTTAATTTTAATTACTTTGTAA
>DWHP01009504.1:0-10183 GCA_018247895.1 Parnassius honrathi | reverse complement strand
CGGGTGTGCTGCCGCCCGGTTAGTCTCGCTTCGGCTTATGAACGGGGAAGCTGTGTCACTTACGATCAGAATACACATTACGCAACAGGACAACGAAAAATTAAAATGGGAAATAACTGTAATAAAAATAAGAAGCGACTGGGTTGGCGTAAAGAAACAAGCACAAATATGATTGACCTGATGACATAAGTACCTAACGACCTATCTACTTACAGTATTACAAACATGTCGGTACATAGCATACGATGAGCGGGGAAGTGAGATCGAAATTAGAATTTGAGCTGAGTTACTATATCCTCTTAATTATGATATGCTTTTTTATAGGATAGGGTGAGAAACGAGCACATAGTCCACCTGATGGTAACTATATGGTTGGACTTCTTTCTGACTAGGCCGCCTCATGCTCTCTCTACCGCCAAATAGCAATGCCTTCATTACAGTGTTCCATTCTGAAAGGTAGAGTTGGTATAATAACAGGCTGGGGGCATTCCGTCTTACTTTTCAGTGCTGACAACGTGTCTGAAGCCATCTTTGTTTGTAGTTGGCTGTAGGTGTCAAATTATTATTAAGATTGTACGTTTGTCTCTTTACTTTTAACCGACTACTAAAAGGAGGAGTTACGCAATTCGACTGTATGTTCTTCAGAACTTTCTTCTGGGTGAACAGATTTTGATGATTCTTCTTCTTTTTATTTGAAATCTGGTGCTTCTCGTGTGATCCCATATTAACTTGATCAAGATCTGTCCAGTAGTTTTTGGGTTATCCTTAATAATGCGTATTTAATTGACGTCGAATACATCGATAAATGATGATGTTCTTATTTTATTTATATTGAATTCGGTTGTACAAAATTTTTAATGTTATCACTTGTTAATTATCAAATATTTTTCGCAGCACTATATATGGGAGTTTCAATAAATTTAAAAAAGACTTTATTGTTATATAGAAAGTGCTAAAATGTTAAAAAAAAGCCCAAATGAATTATACAAATTGTAGAATGCCTACCATTTGTGAAATTGTTCTGAATTGTAGTTACCTAAAGAGAAGCACTGACCGTGCTGGCGAAGAAAAGGAATTTTTATCGGAAATTTTCGTAGTAACTGGAAAGTAACAGTAGATTTATGGTCGTTATAAAACTTACAGTTTTGCAGTTTACGTTGGTCGTAATGCGCTAGTCGGGCCTGAGCTGGTAGTTTGTACGGCTGTACTTTTTAAATTACATTGATTTAGAGCTAAATGTGTTTATAATTTATACTCGAGCTGTCAAGATGTAAATGTAATATCTAACGTACAATTACATCTGTTTACTCGACTGCTCTAGAAGGAGAGTAATGTTTTTCGAGAGTATATATGTATGTTTGTCCATCTCTCTGGCACGCTTTATGGCCTAAACGCTATGTTAGCTTTTACTATGTGATGTGATTATATAATATAGCCATAGCCATATAATATTATATATTGTATCTACAAATACAATAAAAGAAGTTGGTGCGCAAACTGATCTCATTTAAAAATTGGTGGACTCTGCGAAATTAGTTTTGATTTAAATGTTGAATTGGCAACCGGCGTAAATGGTGCATAGAGCGCGCACTAACCTGGCGACGTGCAGCGACGAGTCTCGTACTTATCAGGTTTTATTCCAGCAATCCATTTCGAGTTGTATAACATAGTTACACAAATTTATCACAGTTCGCGGCCGTGATTTCAAGTTTATGATAATTTAAACAGCTGAAGCGATGCGTTGTTAAAAGCCAACGGAGGCCCAGTATAGTACTGTCACGTAAGTGCGAGTAAAAACGGAGAGTGCTGGTTACGAACGAATGTATGAAGGGTTCAAAAAATTCTGATTAGTCAATATAAGATTGACTTTAAAAATGCGGGAATATTTCGATTAAAGAATAAGTTATATGTGGCGGTAACAGCAAGGAAAGGTTTTTTTTTTACGGGAACGGGTTTTTTTAATATAATGTTTTCACTATTTTGTTTGTGATAAGTTTCATTTACTTAATAATTATTGAGAAAATATCACATAAGTAAGGCAATTTTGTATCTGAAGCAGTGCTTTGTAAGTGCAGCAAAATGGGGACGGTTATAAAGTAATATTGTTACCCAATTCAAAATATTGTCAATCCCAAAACTAATCTCGTAGCAGCAAAGCTGCTGCAACATAATGCTGATTCGTTGCTGTAATTCCATAAATTATTTACAATTTTCTTATATTTTATGTGCCCTTGCAGCCTACTGAAGTCCACTGCAGAACATAGGCCTTCCTCTCATAGGGCTCTTATTTCAATTTCTCATATTACATGACTGATATTTGCCATAGTTGCCACGCTTTGCTGACTGGTTGGTAAGCACAGGTTTTGATTCCGGAAGTCGCTGTTGCCCACCTCCAGGTTTATTTCTCTCTGTCGACACTTGAGATATGGGATAGTGGATATTTTATGTACATGTATTCTTTTAAAACGGTGATTAAAGTTTATTTTTTTAATCTCGATAGATGTGTACAGGGAAATAGTAACATGGCGGCTTGACAACTTCTAACAATACAAGCTGAAACAACAAGGGGGGAAAAGGTTGCATTCAGCTCGTTTAATTAGTTGCTCAAACGCGTCTAGCTTCCTTTGAAATATTCCAAAAACCATAAAGTCTGCGTAACCATTCACTGGGTGCTATGGTTCCTGGTAGGACAATTCGTTATATTTGTGAAAGCAAGCGTGTTAACAAGCTTTCATTTTAGGCTCGTAGACGAACTTCGACTTTACGCCCTTGGACATTGGAACCATTTACAATAATAAACATTGATGGCGTCTACCTTATTAAAACTGTGTTGAGGGAAATTCAATATCATTGTAGAAAAATAACCCTCTATATCTATTTTTATTTTATGTTGAAAGATTATTATTATTTTTATTATAATGCCAGTGCGTGATTATATGACCACCTGGCGGTAAGCGTACATGAAGCCCTAGAAGGTAAACCGCACTATATTAGCGTAGCAAAGGCCTGTTCACTATTACCTTGAAGACACCTAGTTAAAGACAGACGCTGACAAGTCATTACACCTTAACGATACGCATTACAAAGGACAAACTAAAACGTGTGGTTCTAATGTATGGAATATTGACAACAAAAGGTTGGAATCCTGTCGATTATCTGGTTGTCCGACGGTGGAAAGTGAAGGTAAAATTTATCGATTATTATGCGATGGCACATTGTACTTAATATAGTTTCTCACCTTTGACGCCGATCTAAATTGATCACTTGGTATTTACTGACATGAATTAGTATTTGTTGTACCAGCTATCGAATTCGTATGTACACATCTGATAGGCTCCGTTAGTCCAGTAGTTGCAAATGCGTTTGCTGATCATGAGGTGCCGGGTTCAAATTGGGCCAAAATCCGTGAATGAGTTTTTCTGTCACGAAAATCTCAGTAGCAGCTAGGAGTCGGGAAGTTTGCGGGTATCGCCCCCGTGCTTTGGAATGCACGTAAAGCTGTAGGACCTGCGTCTGAACTCTGGTCTTGTCGGCTACTGGTCCATGGACATATGAGAGTAATGGAAGAGAGAGTACACTTGTACATTATAATCCGGTCCTGCGCGGATGGCTGGTACACGTCTGGCCGGCACAGGCCTACCGAGCACGTGGAAAATCAGCGCTTAAGATTGCAATTAACAAATGCATTGATGCCTGCGGGGACCTCACTTCGGTTTTGTAGCTCAAACTGGCAGGTTTATTCCTTGATTCGAAGAACATGTCGCAAGGTCAGAAAATTTACTTGAAACTTGCCTGTCTCAATTTCGGTCACACAAGACTTTCTCTATGGTTAATAGGAGAGGGTCCATGTTTTCCCACAAAGCCCCATGAGAAGGCGGTGAATTCGAGTCACGCACGGTCGCCTGAGCGTCGAACGTCACCCGCAATCACAATTTTGATTACTTGTGGTTGGATTCAGCATCTGGAACAGTTTTTGGTGTATACAACTTACTTTTTTGCATGAACCGCACGGAAAATCGTGACTGAATCCTCACTTATTATGTTGAGTTTTTTTTTATTAATGAATAAACAGTTATTTTGACCTCACGCCTATATATTGTTTTTGGTCATAGGTATATCAAATTCAGAAACAAACATAATTATGTCGTTTTAAGTACTCCACTGGGAAATGTGTATAACATATAAATATGTATCGGTGTTCATAAAAATCCCAGACATATATTTACTGCTAGATTTACCTATCAAAAGGTTTTAACTTTTTTATTGAACAGCAACTTTGTTATAGGCTTATTATAATTAAAAAATGTACGTATATACACAACTTAACAAGTCACTTTTAAAATGTATTTTATAATTAAGTTTATAATATATGTCGTCGATAGAGTTCTTTCTGATCGGTATACACATCATGATGCGGTACAATGATTTGAAGATCATACAAATAGTGATTCTTTTACGAGTAGTAGTAATACTAGTTCCGTGCAGAATTGTAACCCGTGACCCTCAGCACGACTGCGCAACTGCGCCACAAAGCCTTTAAACTGAAAAAAATATTACTCTTTACAAATCGATTGCTGTATTGATGACTGTATTGACACTCGGAATAGTCTTTGATTGTATATATATTTTTTTAGTTAAGAATTTGCAGGAGTTACACTTCTTTTTGGTCTCCGCCGCAGTTGGATAAATCCTCATGTACCCGTTGCTAATGTAGTAACGCTGTTGCAAAAAGTTCGGTATAGGCATGCTTTTTCACAAATGATTATATAGATGATACTGCTTACATTGAAACTCGTAACTCAACTTAGTATATTGACCACTATGCCGTACGTACATTGTACTTCATTGTAAAATACCTCCGCACGTATATCAACATTTGCGTATCCGATTCCAAAAATATATTCATAAATGAGCCGCGCTTACACCATATGTGTCCCTTTGAAATCTCACACCAACGTAATGCATAATTTGAAATGTGACCGTACCATTCAACATAAGACAACTATTGGAATGCTAATTTCAACGTCACAAATCACATATACAACGTCTTATTTAAAAAAAAAATATTACCCGCGCACTAGGATTTTCCCGTATCGTGGAGGCGGTTTACATATACACAAATTGACCAAGGACAAACATCCAGACCCGGAATATTTACTTGTATACTATACAAATACTTGTATTCGAACCCGCTGTCCTCAGTGCCGTAACTCATTGTAAATCCACGGAGTCGTCTAAAACACAATGTCGGTCTGAGCAGAATCAAGAGACAATTCTGTCGACCCTATAATGGCCTATGATCTTACTCATATTTCGCGCTTACTAATGGCTGTGACCTCTTTCGATTGGCGTATTAGAGGCTTTTCAAACTAGAAGCGCCCTCTTTCTACTCCACCCGCTTTCCATAACCGAGACCTTACTCGGCTTTTGATAGTTAATTAAACGTCAGGAGGGAAATATTCGAGTCATTAGGAAAACTCGAGACGCTGCAGTCGTGGCCGGAAGAGCCGTCGTCGCTCCCCCTCCTCCGGTTTCTGAATGCCACTTGAGACATACTATATGTTCTCGATATGTCATGCAAATTAGTTATTTATTAAAATCGTCTTCATTACATTTATTGTAACTAAAAGAATATAAATGGCGTACACTTCTTCCCTTAAGCATTCTCTACCAGTCAAGTAATTGCGAAGTGGAAATTTGACGTAGGTGTACCTATATGTAGATTGTGAGTTAATAAGATTCAATGTTAATTTTATAATAAAAAGCAGATGTGCTTACTAGTCTTCTCTAATCAAACCTATCCACACCAATCACGTATAAAGTGTAAACTGATTATTACATCATCTTATATTTTATATCAGTGAGGCAAAAATTTTACAAATTATTAAGCTTCATCTTTTTCTCTAAACGAGTTTTCATAGTAATACAGACATAGGCACACCCATCGCGTGCAATGCAGTAAACATTTCTCTTGATTTTGGATTCGCCACATTGGCATATCGCCGATCTGCCAGCTATTTAATGTGACCGAGCGCTGCGCGCTGTGATTTGCAATCGTTTTTTTCTGCTTAAATTCAGTGTTATTTCAACTCTTTCGTTTCAATTTTACAATAAGCTTGTTAATAGATTAGGTTTTTGAGCTAAGCGAGAGACCCGATTACGTTACCTGTCGGTGCCATTGATTCTGTTAATCTTATTTATCACTTCCTCGGCGACGAAGAAAGAAATCGCGAAGGGAACATGTGACGTCTTTAACTTTTTTTAAACCATTAAACTACAACAAACTTTTCTACCGCGGAGGTGTTTTTATACAATTATTCATTTATCATTCATTCATTGCAGCCCTTCACAAGTTCATTGCAGAACAAAGGCCTCTCCCAAGGTACGCCGCAAAGCACGATCCTGAGTCACCTGCATCCATCGACTTCCTGCGTTTCTTACCAGGTCGTCAATTATTACCCCCCTAAACTATTCATACAACTAATTAGCAGATCAAAGAAATAATTTTTATATAATTATTTCTCCTTTCAAACTGTTCATACAACTGGGATTCGAACTCGCGGCATGCAGCTTCGCTACCAAACGCTTAGCCACTGTGTTAACGAGGCGCTACTATTCTTATCTTGTATCCAATGCAGATTTTTTTTAACAAATGTGAACCTCTATTTTTTTATATGTGGTAGAGTTACGCTGTAGCTATATTGTGTTCGTAGCGCGGATATTTCGACCACAATTCGCCCACCGGGGAAGTACCACGCTTTCACAGCATATTAGCGTAAAATAGCACCTCAACGCTACTGTTTCGTATGGTGCGAGTAGAGAACCGGATAAACTTTTTACTGGAAACAAGGGATCCTATTTTAGTCCTCAGTGGAGGCAAAGCATCTGCATTTCGATTCTTAATCGAGGATAGATGTAGATGTCTATGGGCCATATCATCCACTTATCATCAGATGGACTGAGTGCTCGTTTTGTCAACTTTATTCTATAAAAATACTATTAAATAAACTTTCTGCTTACAAATGCTTTATTAATAAATTACCACCCTTCTCCCGGTTTGTTTCCCTGAAAGAATAGGCTAGTAGAGTAGTTTTATAAGCTACGATCAATAACCCAATTAAGAGTTGCATCACTGTCAATTTATCCGAAATAAATAAGATAAAAAGAATTTATCGATCATCGTAAGTTATGAGATGAAACGCCGATGAATAAAATTTTAAACACGGGTATTTGAATTAACCCACAACATATTGGTTAGAAGTACCTCTCCAAGCATGAATATGCCCGTATCTTTTGGACATCCTTTCACCCCATACGATGATTTTCGTCTGTCCACTTGAGACTCCAATGTTTTATTTTGATTTCTTGTTTAAAATTAAAGTGTCTTTTTGTTTTTTGACAAATTGTGTCAGACAAATTAAAAATGAGCAGAACTTTAGCAACAAATTTACATTAAAAGTAAAGCTAATAGCTAGCTATATAGGTATTATGAATATGGTGTTATTGTTAGATTTAAGATAGTTAAAGACTATTTATTTTAATAATTTTACGTTTATTTTCAAAAATATTCTCCCAAGTTTTTCTGATCTAGTCTAGATCACTCCTAACATTGGTTTCTATTTGTTCGTGATTTTTTTATTACGAGTAGCTGTTCCCCGTGCTTTTGCCCGCGTGTAATTTAGTTTTAACGTTTTCTCTAATCCTTTTTCTAAAATAAAAGTAGCCTAAGTTAGTGTTTATAACATCAGTTAGCTGCCAGTAGAAATCACGTCAAAATCAGTCCAGCCATCTCGGAGTTTAGCCGGAATAAACAATCAGACAGACAAAAATATTAAAAATTGTGATTTTGTTTTTACTACCGTACTTACGTACCGTACGTTTGTACACCGTATTTTTACGCGATGCGAATGGGTCGGCTCGACCGGGGCGGACCACGCTCTCACAGATTATCAGCGAAAAATACCAGCGTAATGCTGCTGTGTTTCGTATGGTGAGTGTAGTGAACCGGGGACCCTTTTTACTGGAGTCGAGGCATTCCATCTTAGTCCTCAGGGGTGACAATGCATTAGCCTTTTGATCCTTAGTTGAGGATAAATGTGGATGTTTATGGGCCACAGTATCCGCTTACCATCAGGTTGACTGTGTGCTCGTTTGTCGTAAAGCTGCTATTTTGACATTACCAACGGACACTTCAGTCAAATTTATTTGTATAGATCATCAGAAATAGATTTGTATTGAGCCATTCTAAAGATTGGCTTGGACACAAAGACAGACAATTTTTTTTAAAATAGTTATCCGTGTCCTAACGGTATGCATATCAACTTTAGCTAGACACTTTAATTTTATGTCAGATAAATTCAATGTAATAAGTAGATAAATTTGAAAGAATATTTAATTTCAGCATGCAAGCCATAACAAGTAATAAAATTAAGTTCACACCGCTATTTCTAATTTATGACCTGAGTTTTCGTTTTCATTCACCATGCATTATTGAGAAAGTTCTTGCGCGGGCAAACAAAGAGACAGATTATAAAGGCACTCTCCCTTGACCTCTTTACGACTTTTTAGAAGGTCCTAGCTCTAATATGCGTACGTGCTGGCAGCCGCAATGGCAACGATAAAGAACCCGACGCCTCCTCCCCCCCCACCCCGAACTCGGAGCGGCGTGGTCAAAAATATAAAGGGCCAAAATTAAATTCCGTGCGGTCCATAAAGTATAGTATTACGTCATTATTCGCAAAGAGAATTTTCGCTTTTTACGTGCTCTCTGCGACATCATTTTTTTCGGCGGATTCGATTTTCTCAGTTCTGTTTTATTAAAGTTAATATTGTTTGCGCGCTAAGGTGTTGTTATGTTATTAAATATTGTTATTATATTATTACTCAAACACGAATCGGACGAATGGTCGATTCGTGTATATGCTCATAGATAGGAGTGATATAATATGCCATAATTGCCACCCTTGCCAAGCGGGTTGGCAACCGCAGTTTTTATATTAGTCGGTACTATATGACACTGCTGCCCATATCCTGATTTGTTTCCGTCCGTCGATTCTTACGACACTCACGGGATATATTGATAAATGGAAATGTAATTATATGTGAATTAAGTATGTAATAAATAAATATTAGACCCGATAAGTTTGGTCACAAACATTCTATTAGACTCAATGCACAGAAGACACAAGACGCCATTGTTCCATTTTAAAGTTTGAGATCTAATGTCGCGTGACGACAGCAAGGGAATTTTGGTGATCCGCGGTCGAACGATTATGAACTTTAAATCCAAGCGATTCAACTTAATCTAATAGCACATGATGAAGCAAACGAAAATTTGATTGTGATATTTGATCGAACTATTATAGACCTTAGCGTCGATTCTTAAGAATCCAAATTCTTAAACAGCAAGAACACATGTTCGCACGGGGAATTCGTGAGATTATAATAGGTCATTTTAAATGCATTCTTGGACTGCAAGTAAATTTGAACTCTATATTGTAATGTGCAAAGTTTTATTTTCAGTAAGAAGTCATGTTTTAAGGATCGAACCGCGGCATATGCTTTAAGTTCCTCACATTTTCATTTAATGGAGGAACCGTTGTCTAAAATTACTCTGCTGTGTCGTACGTTGTCACGACTGTGTGATCTCCGCGCTTTGAGTGTTTCATTATCTCATATTATCCCAATTCTTCCCTTTACATCGTTAATTCACGTATGTCCGTCTTTTCTTTTTAATATTACAATGTAAAACAAGATAACAGTTAATCTGACAGCTATTTAATTTCGTGGATATCTCTACCAAGATCAAAGAAGACCACGGGCGCATTGACATCACTGATGAAGAATAACAAAACATTTAATCCGTGGCAGAGCCATGCTGCAATTATATCATGGTTGTAGCACGAGTGGGTCGGCTCGACCGGGGAAGGACCACGCTCTCACCATAATACCAGCGTAAAATAGCTGCTGTGTTTTATATGTTGAGTGTAGAGAACCGAAGAATCTTTTTAATGGATACGAGGAATTCCATATTAGTCCTTAAGAAGGACAACGCATTCAAATATTGATTCTTAATCGAGAATAAATCTATATATCTATGGAACACAGCTGATTTACCACGTGCTCGGCGGTGAAGGAAAACATCGTGAGGAAACCTGCATGTCAGAGAAATAAGAAAAAAAAT
>DWHP01009503.1:0-10185 GCA_018247895.1 Parnassius honrathi | reverse complement strand
GTTTTATGATGTTGCAATGCTTTTAAAATAATTTAATATTTATTTCACATGCAAATTTACCTTCACTAGTGTTGACAAAAAACAAAACTTGCTACTATTAAATACTTTTAAAGGTATAGTTAATATAGTTAATATCTAAATATTAATGACTGAATTCACATTTATTCCATGATAAGCCACGATGCCCGCACAATACAGTCATTTTCTTCTGGTCACGATACGGGTTAATAAAAAGACTAATTACAATTACAGCTGCCACAAAAATCGAACTCAAATGCCTGGTATCGAAGCCTCCTCCGCCAATGATAAGTTATAGTAAATAAATATCATGATAAGTTTATATGTGTAAGGAATGACTTTGCAACAAACATTAATATGGCACAGCCCGTTTTATACAATGAATATAATGCATAAAAACCGTAGTCTTAAGCAAACAATCTTATAAAATGTAACAAATAATGATAAACCATCATTACCTTTATCACTAAACACAATACAAATACATACAAATACTTAAATTGAATGCCTACAACAACTATATTTGTAATACGGCAACCGCTTTCTCACTTAGTTACCCTAAAGTTAAAATTCCATGGATGAATGTTGTGGGTGGTTCGAATATTTCTATTTTATGCTTTGCATTTGGTGTAGAAAAGAGACAACAACCATTTTTTTCAACCGCCTGCATTCATACAATATTATATGGAGCTGTCGATAGGATAATTAGCGAAGATAGTGTGAATTGTAAAGTAGGTAATTAGAGGAGACTGTGAAAGAGAAAATCTTACGATAGTAAAGACATTAACATAAAAAATAAAAAATCAATATCACAAATTCAACGCAAAAATGCTGTAAATTTGTTTCCTTAAGCGCTAATTGTGATTTAAACTCGAAATATTATTTTTAAATCAAAGGTGGAAAGGAATAGGTATATTTCTATATAACAGGCAACAGTTATATTTCAAACAAGCAAATAGAATTTTTTTATTAATGAAGTTTCATAGTAAATTCATTTGAGGCATCGCATAAGTAAGCATAATTTATCATTATGTTTTATGCTGATCCCATATTAGCTAATAAACAATAGACTAGTAAGCCAGTGATACTTTTAAACACTAAGTGAGGCCTCGGTTGACAGTCACTCAGCCACATCTTAGCTTTACTTTAGCTAGGAACATAATATTAAATTGATAAACTCTTGTCTCTTGTCTCATTCTTTGTCAGGTCCGCTCCTAAATTTCCTTATAGTAATTAATAAAATGAAACCATTCTAGATAAATTTATAAATAACCAATATATGCTATCATTAGCAAGACAAAATGCTTTAGTCTAAAAGAAACTAAATTATAAAGAACATGTTCCAATGCAAGCGGACTCGCAAAAACAATTCTTAATACTTTAGTATACCTTTCCTAAATAGCACCGCCATTCAAGTATTTTTTCAAATTGATTGTCCTCATTACTCGTAACAGATTTGGTCACATCCGCAGAACGGAGTTCTGCTGTCGTTCTACAGAATCGTTATAAAATTATTAAAATTCAAATTACTATCGAATAAACACTGGCTTATTGCTTGCAACAAACAAGCGATCAACCTCCGTTATCCGTTGCTTAAACCCTGAGCAATCCAACATGGAATAACCGACAATATTGGTCCTATATCCACATTACACATAGTCAACAGAGCTGTTATATAGATTTTAGTCATCTACAGTCTTCAACACTACACGAACGATACGCAAAATAAAAGACACGACGCGAAAACTGCCATTAACAGAATATACACTAATTCTTTCACGGCATGGAGCTTTTGCCCTTGTCTAGTTACTAAATAACTCTTTTCACCCTTATAATCAGTGACCATTCAAGCAGTTGGTTGCACTGTAGAGGAGAGCACATGAGAAGACAAGTGAGTCGAGTCACTTCTTCTTGGAGGGGCTGGAGGAGGACGTTTCTTCACTGGCTTTGGTTCTTCTCGCGGTGGTGCTTCTCTACCATACACATTCTCGTAAAAAGGTTCTTCAACAGACCCGTAATGCTCCTGCACCCACATGGATACACTGGCCTCTTTGTAGTCTTCGGAGAGTGGGTATTCCCGGAAACCCAGTACTTCGTGTGGAGTCGTAGCCGGCTCTAACTTACACTTTTGCGCCACTTGCCATTTTTTCCTCATTACTCTTTGGAGATCTTTGAGAAACTCTTTGGGAGGGTTACTGTTCGAATCGGCTAACTTCTTAGGTGAAGACAGCCGAGTACTCTCATTGCGTTTTGGAGGAAGCGGCTTCCTCGGTGAAGATGGTGAAGGTTCTTTAAGATTGAAAGATATCTTCTTGGTCTTCTTTTCAGAACAAGTAGGTAAATCGTCTGCGAAGTTAACTTTCTTGATTGATCCAGTGCGCTCCTTGCCAGGTTCTGTGAGCTTTTTCTGTATGGAGGGACTGCTCAGTTTTTTTGATTGTAATTCTACGAGACAAGCACCGTAAGCGGCTGTCTGACCATAAATGCTTTTATCAGAGTGTAATGACGACGTTCTAGAAGCTTCTGATTGAACGCTATCTAAGGAGGGTTGCCTAGGGAAAGAGCGAGTTTGTTCCGGATTCCGAGAGTTGCGAGATTGACCTGCTCTAGCCGCTTGTTCAATTTGTTGTGCGGTTAGTTGACTGACAATGTCCTGGACTCTTCCCGAATTGGCTTCCATAGCATGCTCTGGTGGTGGTGGGGGAAGGCTGAGTTGTGACCCGCAAATGTCTTCGATGGGGTCTAAAGGTGGGGGCGGTGGAGGCAAGGAATCGAGACTGAGAGTTGAGCTGAACATGCCGTCTGGTGTATCTTCTGGAGGCGGAGGAGGTAGATCCTCGACGTTGGTTACTTCTGGCCTTTGTACTTTGTCGTAGATAGTTGTGTAGCCATATAGAGAGGAGGTGGTTTCCACGCTCGAACGGTATACATCACGAGGTATGCTCTCGTAATGGCCAAATGAAGGGGAAGGCTCGTGACGTACTGGACTTATGCTGGAACTGTGGAGGCTGACACTCGTTGTGCTGTACACCGCACTGTCAGATGAATCTGCTGGTATAGAAAACAGAACAATTAGTCAAATTACTTTTGTCAATGGGCTTTTATTAAATATTGTAATACCCGAAAAGGGGAAAAGTTATAAGTCACATAATATTACAATAGCTTCGCCCGGGTGATTTCTGGATCTTGGTGACAGCGCCATCTATCGGGTCCAATTGTGATTGTAAACCAAACTGATTATACCGCGCACGCACACACATTTGTGTGGGCAGATTGATAGGCACTAAGGTTGCTGCCCGTAAATCATTTTCAATTTAGAATAATTGCAAGTAAATGTAGAAGCCTTATTATCCTCGTATTTTCAAATACTGCAATAACGAGTGAATGCAGGAAATGAAGTAAATGCGACTCCACACTCTATTGTGAAAAGTCAGAAAGTGTCAAAAAAGGCACGTATGGCAATTTACAACGCTGTATTAGTCCCTACTTAACGTGTGGTAGTGAAAGTTGTGTGTGGCAGAAGAAGCATGAGAGTAGAAAGATTACAGTAGAAATGCGGTTGCTAAGGAGTATGTTAGGGCTGAATCTGAGTGACTGGGTGAGAAACTGTGGATTCAGAAAGGAATGATTCGATGGTTCAGTCATGTAGAAAGAATGAATGAGGATAGACTGTCAATGCAAACATATGTTGCAGAAGTGAATGGAAGAGTCGGAAAGGGACGTCCTAGACATAATTTTGTCGACCAAATTTTCGATATATTGAAAATGGGCCAAATTAAGACTACGCTTAACCGACGAGCATGTATGCGTAGATATATGGATGTGAAGGAGGCGAGAGAGGTATGTCAGGATCATGCTAAATGAAAGTCTGTAGTCTATGCCTACCCCTCTGGGTGACAAGCGTAAGTGTTTATGTTATGTTATTATGCAATAACGGTATATCATTATTTATATATTTGAACGTAAGTTTAAAATTTGTACCACTTTGAAAAACAACCCTGTATAGTTCCTTAAAGTCGCCTTTTACTTTTTATGTATGATATCCCAAAATTACCGGGTTACCACTAGATTGTCATCAACTAAAACTTCATTCTTTATAAGGGATGGCCGTATTTATTGCGACCACCTCTGAAGAAAACATATTTAAAAGAAAGAATCATCAAAATTGGTACACAATTTAATATGTCGCTTAACATATTATATTCAAAAAAGTGTTCAGTGAACTTATAAACCTCCTCCTTTAGTGAATTCCTTGAACCTCCTTTACTTAAAGTGGCCTTAAACGGAGATAGCTTTAGATAAATTAAAAAATTGAAATGTTACCGTGTGGTGGTGGTGTAAGAAGATCCACCACACCATATCATCCCGCGGATGTCGCAAGAAGGGACAGAGGGAAAGTAATCAGGAGATAGGCAGCAGTGTTTTCCTAACAACAACTAAAAATTAAACAACTGAGTTGCCAACCCATTCGCCAAGCATGATAACTGTGGTAAATATCCCCCCCTCTTGCTCAATCTGTGGAGAAGACCTATGTTCAGCAGTGGACTTTAATAAGCTGTAACGGTACATTAAAATAGCACCTCTTTTTTTCAAGTCGGTTAATTGCACTAACCAGCGTGATGTCTCTTCAACGTGGAATCGTCACGGGGTCTTGGTCGCCTAGTTAGCGTACCGCAGTCTCCATGCTCGTCGTCGCCGAGAGTCGAACCTGTCTCAGCCATCTCTTTCAGTTGCCTCGTCATCCACGTCAACGGAATGTTGGGTTTCATTGAAGGCTTGCGTTTGATTGTACCTGGTGATGAAGAATACGATTTTAATAAAAAACCTGTGCTTCCCGGAAACGTATAGAAACAACTAGCATTTTTTTACGTTCACGTTATGAAATCTCTCAAAGACTCGTATTAATCGATTTAAATATTTATCACATTTTCAGAGTATATAGTATAGTACCTGGGTGACCGAGCATTACTCGGTATTTTTTTTTTTTGGAAATCGTGTATTTTGGAAATTATATTTAGATACAAATCACATACTGATATAACATGAATAATATTTTTTGATCGTATTGATATAATAGAAAGAACTGAACTGATTACTTGAATAAAAAATCATGAGTGCAATTAGTTTAATTTCAATTTTTGTATTTTTAAAAAAATACTAGAAAAAGGCTCGCAATAATTGATTCTCTCAAAAAAGAAGGGAACTTGAAAAAAAAGGCAAAAAGTCGGACCGGAGACCGGACGCGAACCAGGGCACCACGATTTTGCTGCGGCCCGATATCCACGCTATTACGATTATTAATAGTGTCAAAATTTACCTTCTTATGTTGTAGCAGTTTTTCATTGCCTGAAAACACGGACAAAAAGACATTTTCCAAATATGAATCCTAGCTAGGTCGATTTATTGCCCCCAAAACTCCCTGGACACTAAATTTTATGAAAATCGTTGGAGCCGTTTCCGAGATTCCGATCATATATGTATATATAGAATTGCTCGTTTAAAGGTATAGGATTATACCAACAAAAACCAACACGTCACCGTAATATTATTTTTAACATATATTCGGCTATTATTTTAAATAAAAATTCTATAATAGTTATTGCAAATGTGCGACTACTCCACACTACCCCCTTTTTTATAATAGTATAGCAGGAGGTAGATTTCACAAACATCGATTTGTTGTCGTAAGTCTATTATAAGTTTCGAGTTCACGGTACGTTAATTTGATTCCAAGAATATATAAAAAGTAAATAGCGTATTACTTCCATTTTCGATCATAACGTGCGTAAATGATTCGATGCTTCAACGGAGGGAGAACTTTTAGGGTTTAGACTAGCTGAAATAAAAAAATGACTTATAAAGCAAAAATTTGCACAACAATTGACAGTGTAAAACTTTGCATATAGAAATTACATTTAATTAAAACCAAAAATTTAAAAGGTCATTTTAATTCAGACCATTCCTCGGCAGTCCTACTATTACGGGTTCCTTGCTGAATGGTTGTATTTAGCAAGTTCTCCACGGCCTTACATCTCTACCCATGGCCATGCCGGCCCGATGATACTGCGACACGTCATCGGCTTGCGGACACGACCACATTCCACTGAATTGTTGTCACGACCAAAACTATGTATTTGACTGCATCTTAGAAATTCATAATGCTCTTCAGAAGATGTGCTATAGCTATTTTTATGGAAATGTCCAAAGCATACGATCGCGTTTTGCATGGGCCCTTGCTAGAAAAGCTATATTCGCTAGGTATACGAGGGAAACCGCACGAATGGCTTTCTTCTAATCTTGCGAATAGAAAACGGTACGTGCAGGTATCACACTCAAATGAGTATCGAAAACTGATAAACGACATAAATTCGTCCACTGGAACAGTAACAGGTTCTATACCGCAGGTTAGTGTCCTAGGATGCTTGTTATTTTCTATTTACATCAACGAACTCCCTTCAGTACCACATAGAGTCGTTTTGTTTGCAGATGATGCGACAGTTTTAATTACTCATAAAGAAAAAAATCTAAACTATGCTACGCCCGTACAGGGTGTCATATGTTCTGTAAATATATTGTTCCATCTTTATACTTTGTGACATGCAGTAAAGAATTATGAAATTATGAATTATGTTGCAACTGATCGAGCGCGACGAAAAATAGACTGGGGTCGACCGTTCTGATCTGTGTCAGTACAGTCACAGGATGCAATCACGGCAATGATTACGCCGCTACTGCGCATGACGATAACTGCCGGACTGCCGGCGGCGTGCTTCCACCTTTCCCTTGCGGAGCACCCTCCCATTTGGGCGAACAAAACAAGGCATACCCGTGTCGAAATCGAATCGAACTACGAAGATAAGGTTATTAGTGAAAAGTTGTGTGTATCCAAAATACTGTAAAAAAAAAGTATAACATGAGTGCTTAAGGCATGGACATTTATTTTACCAAAAGTTATTTTATTTATTATTTTTAGTTGTTATCAGGAAAGTGCTGCTACCCATTTCCTGTTTCAATTTTTTCTGTCGCCTTCGATAAAAAAGGGGTTCAGTTGAATGTGGTCGTGTCCGCAAGCCGATGACGTGTCGCAGTATCATCGAGCCAGCATGGCCATGGGGAGAGATGTAAGGCCGTGGAGAACTTGCTAAATACAACCATTCAGCAAGGAACCCGTAATAATGGGACTGCCGAGGAATGGTCTGAATTAAAATGACCTTTTAAATTTTTAGTTTTAATTAAATGTAATTTCTATATGCAAAGTTTTACACTGTCAATTGTTGTGCAAATTTTTGCTTTATATGTCATTTTTTATTATTTCAGCTAGTCTAAACCCTAAAAGTTCTTCCTCCGTTGAAGCATCGAATCATTTACGCACGTTATGATCCAAAATAGAAGTAATACGCTATTTACTTTTTATATATTTTTGGAATCAAATTAACATACCGTGAACTCGAAACTTATAATAGACTTACGACAACAAATCGATGTTTGTGAAACCTACCTCCTGCTCTACTGTAGCGAAAAGGACGCTCCCTAGAGTGTGTTGTGCTCAAGTTAATATATCCTACTTAGGGTCGAATAGACCCAAGGGTGATATACTATGAAACGGAAAGCACTTAATTTATTGTGTTTACTACATATAATCTAAATTATTTAATGATCGAGGACATTAATAGCTCAGAGGCAAGCATTCGCAGTAAATTTAAGTACGAAAGCTATTCGGTTTGGGCACTCCACTGGCACCAATGAAAATGAATAGAATAACGTAGAATATAATATATACTTTTATTTTTCAAAGTAAAATTTTACAGTAAAATACAGGTTTTACAAACTACTTACAAAACCGATTTTAGAAACAGCTTAGAATTGACCAACTCATTTCCAGGAGTTATTACCAAATGGTAGAGCCGTACTGCAGCTATATTATTAATATAGTTGTAGCACGAATGAGTCGGATCTGTCGGGAAACGACCACGCTCTCACAGAATTCCATATTAGTCTTCACATGTGACAACGCATTTGCATTTCGATTCGTAGTCGAGCATAGATGTAGATGTCTATGATATTAATAAGCTTTTTTTATTTCCTAACCAAATATTTATGATAAGAAAAACATTTATATTAAGTCTTAAAACTAAACTAATTATTTTCGCAATACTAAGCGATAAAAAAGCATTTAAAATTCATTTTAAATGACATTTTTTTCTTTATCTTCATTTAAACACGTTCAGCGGAAAGATATCCTCTAGATTTTTCCATCTTTCTCTGTCCTTCGCCTCTACTACCCAATTATTACCTACTTTCACGAAGTCTTCACTCCACTTTACATTATTCCTTTAGGGCCTCTTACGAACGTCGACTTATTTTGTCAGACCGTCTTTGTTTAATATACTTCTTTACATACCACGATGACATATGGTTATCTTTTATTTTACTTTTCTTATAAAATACGAAGTTTGATCATGTCAAGCATGGTAGGATACCAGAGTCTCAAGTCAAGAGATTACCTTTAAGTATAATGGGTACGTCACATTTTAAAAAGTCTTTCACGCTCGAGTAAATATTCCAGCTTATGTTTTTCCGTCTCTTTATTTCTTCTACGTTGTTTATGGGTTTAAATAATATTATTTTCCCTGGTATAAGTAATCGTCTACGAGAAGAAGTTCAGAAGTGAGAAAAGCGGGTAGGGATTGTTCTTCCCTATTATAAGATTTCATAAATTTCGTAAAAACCACTATAATGAATGTTGTTAAGGGAGAGGCGGGTGATAGATTTAGCGCTAGCATCAAACACTACACTTAACATAGATGTTAGTTTGTCTTTGCTAACGTTACCGTGATGTGGTATGAAGTATGACGGCATGTCTTTAAAGTAATTCATCTTCGGAGACATAACTGATATATAGCCCTCTTTTATACATTCATTAATAACACTGTCATAAGCTTCCTTCGATTTTGACAAAGTGAGCATCTTGCGATCTGTTATATCCCTTTTTACAAGGCAGTAAATTCTTAGTAAGCATTTATTTAATCACATGGTACTTTTTCTTCATACGACTTTAGTCAGCAATTATATTGTTCTTTTCCATGTTCGTTTTAATACCATTTTTAATGGTCACTTAGACTCAGAGCACTCCTATCAGATTGGACATAGATTTCGAGACGTGTTAGAGTTCGGAAGTCAGGGACTATACCAATTTGGTGTGTAAACTTTTGTAATAAACCTTTAGGTTCACTTAGTGTTTTTTTTAAAGTCAAATGGGATCGGCCTCCTAATAAATTGGTGTCAGAAGTGGGATGCCAAACAGAAGGTCATAAAAGACATTGGTATCCGAATCCTAGGTCCCCGAGATCACCATGTTCGACACCTTAACCGTACCTAAACCTGCGCCTACCACAATTTTGGACGACTGCATATGCAATTATTGACAGCTGCATAGCGTAGCGACTAAGTAATGAGTTGCAATTCTACGGTCCGTGGGTAAAAATCTCGCACGGAACAAGTATTTCTAGGGCCTATAAATATTTTTCCAGGTCTGGATCTTTGTCCTTGTGAAATTGACAGGAGATAATCCTAGTGCGAAGGTAACGTTTTTTTTTACGGTGACAAACGAGCACACATTCCAACTGATGGTAAGTAGATGCAGTGGCCCATAGATATCTACATTTATTATCGATTAAGTATCAAAACGCAGATGCATTGCATCTCTGAGGACTAAGATGGAATGCCTAGTTTTAAGTAGAAAAGGGTCTCCGGATCTCTACACTCACCATACGAAATACAGCAGTATTTAGCTGCTATTTTACGCTGGTATTCTGTGAGGGCGTGGTCTTTCGCCGGTCGAACTGGCCTATTCGCGGCAAAACCATAATATAGCCGCAGCGAGGCTCTACCACGTTGTTAAAATATATCATATTTCATTAGTTACTACAGTTTTATTAAAAAAATTGCTATTGGGAAATTGAAAACACTGAACTCTCTCATATTATGCTTTCCGACCATTACACGTCCACGCTACTCAAAGTCTATGAAAGTAACCAACTTGGTAGTTACTAAGAACAGACAACGTGCACGTATTGAACGGCCATGCGTGCTTCATAAATTGAGTTAAATGCGATGTAAAAACTTTTCAACTATTGATCACATACACACACACACACATATATATAT
>DWHP01009502.1:0-10185 GCA_018247895.1 Parnassius honrathi | reverse complement strand
ATTCGAATATGGTAATAGAACTGACTATTTCATTCTTGTAATAGTACGTTGGTTAACTTGTTATCGTATATGCATGCTAATTAAAAGTTAAAAAATAAATAAATTTGCTTACGTAGTAATAAAAATTGGCTTTACTTTAGTGTTACTTACAGGTCTTGTAGTTGGAGCATAAGATTTCGTATGTACCACAGATTTACCTAACCTAACCTAACCTACATCAGAAGTACTAGGTACTATTATTTAAAAACAGTGGATTTTTAAATACAATGTATTTAAAAATCCACTATTGAACATAGACTGTGAACCTAGATCACCTCATTAATTGTCAGGACTGTGTAAAATGGAAATCCGTCGTCTTAGTCTAACCCTTTTCGGTAACAGGCGTGAGAATTTGTGTTATGTTATGTTGTGTTTTAATTGTACCGTTCAAAAAGGTAGTCAGCTAATAAAGTTTTTAAGGGTCAGCTCAAAACTTTACATTTCGAAAACTAATCATATTTGCTAAAAGTGGTTTATGGAGCCTCATGGCTATTTCAAATATCTTTCTAATAATACTCAAGTCGATGTGTTAAGTCAAATATAGTCTTGTTTCCAGTGGATGCAAGTGAAATACAATAAATATGTATTCGTAAAATTTTCTTATACTAGAGTTAATATTAGATCAGTCCAATGTTGTATTCGATTAATTTAATTTCAATTCTAAGATTCGAAAATTACAATAAGTGAAACTAATTTTACGGATTTTATCGCGTTTAATTGTAATTTCATTTGCGTTAAAGTTTAACCTTAATTAAAAAGTCACAATTAAACGCGTTAATCGGAATAAAAAATTATAAATTAAACTCGATAAAATCCGTAAAATTAGTTTCATTTCATAAAATTATAAAGTTATTATATTATTTGCGGAAATTTTTAGTGTTCATTTTCACGATTGCGCAACAAAACCCTAAAAATTAATATTAATTGCTATCAAAATGCAGAAGGGTATAAAAAGAATACACTGCTTTTGCCTTAATTAATCTTTAATTAATAGCTTAGCGAGTAGTGGCGATGTAAGAATATCTACTATCCTCCCTCCTCGTACTACCTCGTATCGCCCCGTGGGTGTCGTAAAAGACGGTAGGGGGAAACAAACCAACGAGATGAGCAATTTTCCTATAAACAACTTGAAATAAAAAAACTGTAGTTACCATACCGCATGCTAAGCGTGGCAATTATAGCAAAATATCCGTTACTGTTTGGAGAAAGGTATACTTTGCATCATATGATGCTGCACCACTATTGCCTTAACAGATCTTTAATCAGCGGTATTTTCAACACGTCAGAAAACTATATAAAAGCTACACTCTCACGTTTATCGGATTGACGTGAATCTTTCAACACGGTGTCGAAGAGCTCTCAGCCATTTACAGTTTTAACGTTTAGTACGCTTTCATTCAAAGAAATTAAAAAATGAAGACTCCGTTCGGCTTGGCCACAGAAGCTGACGTGACCATGATTAGAAAGTAGGTAATTGAATTCAAATAAAATAAAATAATAAATTCTTTGCTATTCGACGCAAAGTATACTAAAAATATAATAACTTATGACGAGTAATTATTACGTATTTTTACAAGAATGATATGATATAATGATTTTTACAAAAACACAAGTCGGAAATTCTACGCAGAATTCAGTGTTTAAATCTTTATATATTAAAATACTATTTCGTATTGTCACGACGCACAAAAGCCACGCTGACCTTTTAACCGTATTTCACCGGGACCTGCATTGCGATTGTGTAACTCCAGTGGGAATCGTTTACCGGTACGAATCACTCTGCGCTTTTCATAACAATACTAGAGATCCACCCCGGCTTCGCACTGGTGATTTCTGAATCTGGACAACAGCGCCACCTACCGGGTACATGTGTGAATCTAAACCATCTAGTCACCAATTGAAAACACACTAAAAATTTCACCAGAATGGGTCGATCAGTTTTTGAGTTTTAGGGAGGCTCCGAGTAACGACAGCAATTGAATTATATTAGGTGCCAAATGAAACCGCCGTTTTTTATTTTTTTTATTTTTTTTTTATTTCTGACAATCAAAGTAATCATGCAATCGATGCATCTTTGCCAACGCAGTGGCAGTTTATTGAAAAAAATATTGGATAACAACTGCAACAAGTTCTGCAAAGGCATTTTGTACTACCTCTCGAGTATTGAATTCTTTTCTCGTCAAAAAGTTATCCAAATTCTAAAAAAGTAAAAGTCTGTAGGCGCAAAGTCTGCTGAGTACGGCGGATGACGGAGAGCTTCCAACTCCAGCTCTTGTAAGTTGTAACTTGGAAGTTGGAGACCGTCTGTTGTGCAGTATGAAGTTGCACGTTATCGTGCAGGAGCAGCGGGGAAGAGCGATTGATCAAAGCTGGTTGGAGATGTGCGAGCTTGTCCATCTTTGTGTTTAGTTCCTCACAGTACCCATCTATGTAATGTAGTAATGCTGCCAAAGCTGGATGAATCACACTGACGCTAAACCGCCAAAAAGTTTCCATCATTTTTTCTAAGGGTAAGTTTTTGTTGCCAATTTGACGCAATAGTGCTCTGATGCTAACGTCAAAAGCTGCTGCTAATTCAGCCGTATATTGAGTAGCTTCCACAATCGGCTTTAATTCGTCATTGTTGACCAAAGTTTACGGACGACCACGTGGTTCATTTTTCAGGTCGAAATTTTCAGAACGGAAGCGGGCAAATCAACATTAGGTGGTCCACTCGTTTGTAGTATTCGCTCCGTAAACGTTGATGTTGCGTGCCGTTGTGCTGCGTCGCTGCCACGACGAATATGCAACTTATCCATGGTGGCGAAAAAGATTCAAATGCGATGAAACAAATGACTCAATTTAAAAAAAAATTAAAATAAATGTTTTAAAATAAATTTCATTTGAAATTAGAATTCTTAGCTAAACAAAAATTATTTTGATTTGAAATGGCCAGTACTGCATAAAGACAAATTCATAGGTAAAGACTTATTATACTTATAGTGATAACTTATCATGAATAATTATGTAATTTGCTAGAATATATATCACATCAATATAATGACTTTTACAAAGACACAAATCGGAAATTCTACGCAGGATCCAGTGCTTTTAAATTAAAGTGCTGTATTGTATTGTTACGCCTACAAAGCCACCCCTTTTAACCGATACGAGTATCATCATGCGATTGTGTAACTCCAGTTTAACTGCATTGTGTTTTTATGATAATATTTTTTTAATTTAAAATAAGGTATGAATATAAAAAAAATCGGCTTATAATCAACACCAATACATAAACATAATTCAACTAAAAAAAAACAAAAGTCAAACACAAAACTAAGTCAATAACGATTCCCACCTTAGTCACACAATCGCACCGTTGGACGTTGTCTTTGATATTTTTAATGTAGGTATAATATATTATGACATCATTGAGGTAGATATTACATTAAATACCTGTGAGAACAGAACCTAGGAGTACATCAATGCTTATAATTATGCCTCCAATTTTCTAATTCATCGCGTTCTGTAAGAGCGTGACTCCCTCGGTGAAATAACCCATTATAAGCCGTAACCAATAGGGAAGAAAGGTTCTCGAATGGCAGCCTCATACCATTAAGCGAAGTGTAGTGCGACCCCTCACTAGATGAACTGGCAACTTTATGATTTCTTTTTTTTTATAGCATTGGGTGACAAACGGGCACACAGTCCACCTAATGGTAAGTGGATGCTGTGGCCCATAGACATCCACATCTATCCTCAATTAAGAATCAACATACAAATGCGTTGTTACCCCTGAGGACTAAGATGGAATGCCTCGAGTGCAGTAAAACGGGTCACCGGTACTCTACCTCACCATACGAAACACAGCAGCATTAAGCTGTTATTTTACGCTGGTATTCTGTGAGAGCGTGGTCCTGCGCCGGTCGAGCCGACCCATTCCTGCTACAACTATGATATAGCTGCAGCTTGGATCACCACACAAAAACTTACGTATTTTACAGCTCCTCAGTTTCATTTAAAAGTGACGAACTAGTGAGATATGCAGGTAGTCGATGGATGCAGATGGCTGAGGACGGTACTTTCTTACATTCCTTGCGGGAGGGCTCTGTTCAATTCAATTATAATAAGTTATTAAATACTGCTTGCAGGATGAGCCATTGCTGTACCAATGTCTCCCACACACTTGTCTCTGCTGCCCATTGCCTGACTCGGGATTTCATTTCGGATATAAGGACAGATTTTACTCAGCGAGCCCACAAAACATTCCGCCCCTTTCTCAAAGTCGATTCCTTATGACACCTTGTTACCTTGTTATTTTTAAAAACTAGATACGTTTCGTCATTGGTACGGAAAACAATCTTATTATAACAATGAGATATTTGAAGAGAGCCCACATTAGAAACCCAAATAGTAAAATGTTGTTAACGTCATTATATACATAATTCAAACTCAATAGCTTAATGCAATCAATTATAAATGCTGCATTAAGAACACGCCCTTTAAAGGTCGTTATTTTCCGCGAGTCAATAAAGATCACTAAGCAATAGATTAAATTCTAAACACAGGTACACTTACGTATGTCCTTTATAATTCACTAGTTACGAGACAGACGATAAAATTTAACCATAAAAATTAATAAACGATAGTTATATGTTTCATTGAATAAAAATAGCCTCAGAGTAATTACACACAAAAAAAATAGTAACTGATAGTAAGTAATAGGTCCTTACATATGAAGTTGGCATTTTGTACGAGAGGAATATAAAGTCATTTTTTTTGTAAAACATATTTAATTAATCAAAGTATGCACCGTTGTTATCTATACACTTTTGCCATCTTATATGTAGTTCATTGATCCCTTTACTAAAAAAACCATGGGGGCGAGAATCAATAAACTCTTTGAAGGCAGTTTGGACTGCCGTATCGGAGTTGAATTTTTCTCTTGTATGAAGTTATCCGAATTCCGGAAAAATAATAATCTGTTAGAGCAAGGTCCAGGAAGTACGGTGAATGTCGCAGACATTCCAATTGTAGCTCATCTAACTTAGTGGTTGTTTGTTGTGCAGTGTGTGGTCTTGCGTTGTCGTGAAGCAGCGGTAGCCTAGAGCGATTCACCAATCTCCGTTGTTTAACAGCTAGTTCTTCCTTCATGATTTGCAGTTGCTGACGATAGACATCTGCCGTAATCGTTTGGCCAGATTTTAGAAATCTGTAGCGAACGACACCGGCGCTAGTCCACCAAACACTGACGAATAACTTTTTCTGAGTCAATTTTCGTTTAGGGCAGGATTTGGCTGGGTCTGCAGGGTTCAGCCATTGCGACGAGCGCTTCCGATTATCTTAGAGTATCCACTTTTCATCACAAGTAATGATTCGATTTAAAACCCCTCCATTTTTGTATCGGTTCAGCAAGACGCGTGTTTGCAAGTTTGATTCACCAATTCATGAGGTACCTATCGTTCAAGTTTTACTTTCCCAATTTGCTTCAAGTAGATTAATACAGTTTCATCACTTACCCCGAAGCCCTCAGCTATTTCTGAAGTGCTTTGTGATGGATCCGATTCCACAATAGCCTTTAATTCTTCATTTTCCACTTTGGTCTCCTACTGTCCACGGGGTTGGTTCCGAAGGTCGAAATTTCTAGAACGCCGTACACATCATTAATCATTCGAGCTATTTCTGCAGCACTGGTGCCATGGTAGAACTCGTACTTGTAAATATACCGATATTTCATGTTTTTGATTGTACGGTAATAAGCGACGCCAAAGAAAAAAATAATGAGAAAAAGACTTTGAATAAAACGAATATTTTCAAAATTCAAATGTACCAGCTAAATGAATTTATAAATTTTAAATTGGAATTCTTAACCAAAAAGGAGATACTTCGGATCAAAATGGTCAGTACGACAAAACGCTAATTTCATATGTAAGGACCCAATCGTAACTAATATTCTGTCAGCCGTCCCGGACTCAGTGTAACATTAACCTAGGTAATGACAGTTTTTAATATGTATCACATCGTAAATCGTAATAAATACCAATAAATTATGCTTGCAAATAGTCGAATGCATCTGGCATGTTTCATGTTCCTAACAAAATTCTACTCTACACACAGTTCCGTTGCACTTTATAAACTTGAGCAAGGTATTTGTGGAGACTAATAACATTATGTAAGCCACATTAATATTAGATAAAATTGGAGGCCATTCATTATTTAAAGTTATACTTAGTGATTGAACGTTATTTTAAACCTATTTAAAATTTTCTTTTTTATCTATCACACATTTGTAAATTGAAGAAAAATAAATTGTTTTATTTTTATTTTCCTTTTATTTCAGTGGCTAAGCGCTCGATGTAAATTTCGCAATACGCGAGCAACCTAGTTTCATCACCAAAGAAATTGTTAAATGCAATTTTAAGAAAACCATTTTGAGGAAATCTGCATAACTGAGTAATAAGAAAAAACAATATTGCGCAGACAAGTCGACAAACACTGGGGCAGCGCAGCGCGGCGAACGTTTCCTTGCCTTAAAACCCGCTCAGAAATGTGAGGCCTGCGCCAAGCAGCGGAATATATATAGCCTGTAACATTTTTCAAAGATGTTTCTACCTTAATATTGTTTAGGCAGGATATTGTCGGTCGACTGTAGAAAAATGAAATATAAAAGAAGATCCATAAAAATTCCACTACATTTGACAGTACTCCCTTCACTCTCCTTGAGACTAGAGTCCGACCGAGGGTAAATTCTTTACCGAAGACAAAGTCCATTGTTCGAATTTTGATTTCACATTCGATCGTAGCTACAGCCGACAGCCGAAGTACTTACCCAAACTGACACGAGGTTAAAATAGAGATAACGCTAATTCCGTATTATCATTTGTGTGCAATAGAGTAAAAAAAACATTATTTTTCTTCAAATATTTTCGTCAAGTCAATTTCATAGGCTTTATAAGAACACGCATCCAGACATGCATTACAGGATTATTCAATACAACTTCACGTTGGGTACACGTTCACATTGTGTTGGAAATGCTACTTCCCGTCACGAAATCGTCGTTTAATCAATAGGGTATACAGCGTGCAGCTGAAATTGGCACGTGAAATTACATGTTCCTATTACACTTGAATTACTCAGTAATATTTTCTAAAATGAACCGGTTAACAGATCTTATTTCAGTGAAGGTCTGATAACGGACCTTTCATGTAAATTGAACATTTGAACGAACTATACTATATTAATTTAATATACGAGTATATTGTATAATTGGTTGAAAACTGCTATTAGGATTTTTACGATGACGTTGATGTCTTATTGACTGATGATATCCCTGAATACCAGCGCGAAATAGCAGCGTGAAAAAAATGTTTCGCATGGTGACTCACAAGAACGATGACGCTTATAACTGGTAAGGAGGCGTTCTATCTTACCATACTTGAAGCTCTGACCCCTGATTTAGATTAAAATGTAAAACTCAAAAGCTAACAGCACTAACATCTCAGAACATAGACTCTAACATAGCCCTCAGGGATGAGAAAGCATATATATTTCGATTCTTAATCAAGGATAGGTGTAGATATTTAAGGCCCATCCACTTACCATCTGGTAAACTAGTTTAACTGCGTGCCTAATAGTTATTAGAATGCTTCGAGTGTTAAGAGGCACACATTCGTCTCAATCTACTCGTGCGGAATTTAATGCTGGTTAGATTTAAGGTAGGCTTGAATGCAGTATTAGGTCACGGGGATGATCATAGCATAACCAGGTTCGATTACGCACTATTAGTGTTTTTTTATAAATGGATATACCATAGATTATCCATTTGTGAAAAAACACTAATAGTGGGTACTATATATATTGAATGTACCTAGTGATCAAGACCTTGCAACACTACCAGCGGATTTTGAATAAGGAAATTAAAAAAGAAGATTCGTTTCGCTTACGCAAATATTATTTTTAATATATTATGCCTTACAAAAACATGACGCCGGCAACATGCTCTGACGGTTAACCTTTTTTGATGAAGCATTACTGTTTTCTATTCAAACACTTTTTACCTTTAAAACTTGTTCATACTACCTTATTAAATTAAGACGAATAAAAAATCTAAGCATAAACGATATTTCACAGAAATCTAAATTAAGTAAGGTAACTTACTAAGATTTCCGTATGACTATCATTGAAATAATTAAGAAAGTCGATAGATGCAAGCAAGTGACTTATGAGAATTTAGCCGAAATTTATGGGAGGCCTATTTTTGGCAGTAAGCCCGTGATGGGCATTGAAGTAATAGGTGACGTCTTAAATAGGGTTCTAACTCATATTCGGCGTTCGCCAAAGTGCAAGCACCCTTTAATGGTATTCTTAACAATCCGGGTTAAATTGAATTGAATATAATATTTTTAGTCCATGGAATGTCCTTTATCTATTTACGTTTACGAAATATAATATATGTATATCAAAAAAATTAAAAACATAAAAAGTATAAAAATATAAATCCGGAAGCAGTAGCCTATATGAATAACTTTAAAAGTGATAAATGTCGTTTTGAAATATCTTGTGTTAGAATATAATTATTTACAGGTCAAACTTGACCTGAAAATGGCGCCGGTTAAAACTGTCCAAAAATACAAGTTTAACAACTTTTAAATTATGTAATCAATCGAAAATTTATGCTTTGTGGTTATATTGATTTATTAGAATGCTTTACACAGTATTTTGATCTAGAAATAGTTTTACTCGGATTATATACTATAATATTTGATATAATAAACGTATGATTGAATTATTATTAACGGACGACGATTGAGAATGTCAGAAATATTCTTCTTTCTTCTTCTTTTCAATCTTTTTTATATATTATAAATTTTAATATTATTTAATTTTAATAACTTTTATATATTAATAGGGTCGATTTTTTGTGGAAGGGGTACAACTAGTGATTTTCCCGGATTGATACGACCTTAAAGGGAAAATCCTGCTGCTTCTTAAAAGGGCTTCAATACATTTCTCGTTCCCGTGGTGTTTAACAGTTTTCCACGGCTGCCGGTAGTCACTTACACTCAGATGAGCCGCACGCTCGTTTGCTTCCTCACCTATAAAAGATTAAATCGACGACATCTGGTACAACGATCGACAAAAACGTTTGCTTGCTTACAATCACACAGTATCAGGTCTAGCAATAGACGTTTACTATATGACGAATAATAAAAATTAGAAATATTTGGTGCTGTTTAATAAAAAATGAATTCATTAACTCTACTAAAATCTACACGTATATTTGCAAGGTTATTTTTCAAAATGTAGCCAAATTTTAAACTTAAATTAAAATATATGAATAATGATATACCGTTATTGCAGTTTTTGAAAATACGAGTAAATAAGGCTTCTAATTTTATTTGAATTGATCCCAAATTTAATGTGATTTATGAGCAACAACGTTTTTGCATACCGATCGACCCTCACAAATGTATACATGCGCAGTAAAATCAGTTAAAATAATGCATTACTACGTATTTTGAATTTAAAAGATAAAAATGAAAGAATTTTTGAGATTTTTTAATTAATCTATATTCACCATTAGCCTGCTTACTTATTCTGAACTTATTTTGAAACTTCTCTGCTTCGGCCAGTTATTGCAAAATAACCCTGTATGTATGTAGGAATAGCAAAAATTACCTCAAGTATCAGACAGGCTTTGAAAAGAAGATTTAATCTCACAAAGTCTTACGTCATATCAAATAGAGAACCGGCCCGGCTTCCCCTGGGTATAAAATCAGGATGGGCCGGTCGGCCGCGTCGGGTTACGCATACCTTCTACCGCGAGACCGCCTTTACGTGCTTAACTGCATGTCAAGTAAATAAATGTGTTCTACTTCCTATAACTATAATAAATATTTATTAATTATGTAAGATGTAAGATATCTTATTCAAGAATCATCTTAATGGCATTGCAAATTATAACAGTATCCAAGAGTTTTAAAGTCTCATCCTAATTATACTGTCCTAATACCATGGACCAAAAAAAATTAGATTCGTGAAAAGAATACGGGTACATAGACAACGCTGCCGGGCTACTTCTTTTAGAGTACGACTCCGTGGCGCAGTGGCTTAGCAATGAGTGGCTGCGCTGGGGGTCGCGGGTTCGAATCCCGCACGGAACAAGT
>DWHP01009501.1:0-10185 GCA_018247895.1 Parnassius honrathi | reverse complement strand
TAATACGACCGAATCAAGTCAATTAAATACGCATTATTAAAGATAACTCAAAAACTACTGGTCAGATCTAGATTAAATTATACGGGACCACAAGAGAAGCATCAGCTTTCAGATAAAAAAGAAACATCAAAATCAGTTCACCCAGAGAAAAGTTATGAGGTAACACACATAAAAAACATACAGTCGAATTGAATACCTCCTTTTTAAAGTCGGCAAAAAAAGGAAAACTTTTCTATTCGAATTAGTTTACGAGAGTATTTCTATAAGCTAGAGATAATTAGCCAGTCATAATAGCCGATTTACACGACGCTAGTTTCTAGAAGCCAGGAAAAACAAGTTAGTGTTAGTAACCTAGACAGATTATACTTATATTTATAATCTAACAAGTTTATGAAACTTCCTAATTTGTGAAAAATCGAATTGCCACTGAGTGACGACTTTCCTATTTTCATAGACAACTACGTAAAATAAAATTACGTGTTGTCAATCTTACTTGGCGTAAGCTGTTTTTTTAATGTCAAGCTGAAATTGTAAGCCAATATAGTACACCACAATTTCACATTAAAAATTAAGTAAAGAAAAGTTTTTCCAAGAATTAGTGGTCAGCAACCGCTGTCTACTTCACCTGAGGATGCCTCCGACGGAGACGAAACACGTGTGGTATGTGGTGCTGGGATTAGTGGTGACGGGGATAACGCAAGCAATTGAGTTAGAAGGGGAAGTGCTTTTCAAACTCAGCAAGACATAATTTTATTTTATCATGCGGATCTTAGCTAAGTAATCTTTACATATTTAATATTGTGGATTTCTGCAAAGTAACGCCTGATTCTATTAATTACCACAATTTCAGCTTACTATAATACTTTATTTTGACTTTTATTAACTAGCCTCGTGAAACGCAGGCATTAGCGCTGTAAGTGTCGGCTTTCGATCGCATTGACGTGGATTGAGCGATGCAGTACCACCGCCCAGTTCTATTTACACCGCCCCACGTAAAGTTAGCTTAATAGCTTAAAATTGCATTGCTTCTGACGAAATACAACCGCATGTCTCGTTATGTGCAAACTTATTGATACTAATTTCCAAATCTGAATAGACTCTTTTCACTGGAAATCATCCACTCACCATCAGATGGACTGTTTGTTCGTTTGTTACGCCTATTCTACAGAAAAAAAGAATATGATTTCATTCATTCATTCACGTCTTCATTACATCAATATATATTTATCATTATCGACTGACCACAGATGGACGCTGCCCATTTCCAAGTTGAGAACTTCCGTGATGTTTTCCTAGCGAACTAGCGAACAATTTTTAGATGATGTAACATCGGTCTTTTTTGGCATTTCCCTTCGAATTAAACAATACTTAAGCAAACGTGCATTTGTTACAAATCTTTTAAAGCCAACATTTAATGTTCAAGACTTTCCCACCACCCTCGAGCAATATGGCCGGCCCATTGCCGCTTCAATATTACCAATCCGCAAGGAACAACGTTATTATTCACGAGCTATTTATTTAATTGATAAGTTTCTTTCTGTTGGAACAAAGTTTGTCCATTATCAACAGAATCTGGGAGCAATAAATCATATCGACAACAAGGATGCGAGATTATTTATTGATTTTGCTTTGTTAATAACTTTATGAAATTATCGAAACGTAATATGCTACACATTTCGTGTTCCGCTTAATTAAAAATGAAATGAGAGTGCAAACTTTCCACGGAATGCTTTCATCTGATAAATAAGAGATGATCTATTTTTACAGACTTCAAAAAGGAAGAGGAAATCGATTCGACTGTATTTTTTTATGTTTTCACCATTAACACTGAACTCTTATTTAATAGTTATATAAACATAAAATTATGTGACTTTTTATGTGACCCACCTTTAGATGGGTCACATAAAATCGCATTAATATTCTATAAATTATTGTATTATCATCGGTTCTTAAAACGTCTGCAAAATTTCACATTATTCAGAAGGCGTAAAGAAATAAGTGAAAACTGAATTATAAAATTACATTACATAAGCATAATAATAAAAGCGTGTTTAATTTGTTTTAGTTAATCTACTTGCAGCCCACACGGTTGGTACTAATCGACCATTTCCACTAGTTCCGCCAACCTACATGCTACTAAAAATTCCTGAAGGGAGTTTATCGTCTTAACACTACAACAACCTCATAAATTAATGAAGGAATTCAAAGTCCGGTACAGCAAGTCAATGACATGTAGTTATCGAGATTGTGGTTCTTTACACATTTTAATACACCTTTTGTTTCCTTTTCAGACAGATTATTTAGGAAATTAATACAACTATCAGCCCACCACAGCACTGATATCGAAAAGCGAAGTGCACTAATTAGTGTAAGGATTTAAAAAAATGTAGTGGCCTGTATTTAAGCCCTTAAAGGTACATTCACATCACCCAATGATGCAAAACACAGTTTGCTGGTTGGTAACGCTCTGTTTTACTTTGGTGCCCATTTGGGTTGATACCACACCATACCTGTATCTGTTGTCAAGCAGAAGTACTCCCGCTAAAGATTAGTATTATGCGATCTAAAGTCCACCTAACGGTAAATGAGTACTGGAGCCAAGGAAAGCAGGTTCTTTGCTTTCAGATGATGCAAAGAACGTACTGATACGTTGACACCCTCGAGGACGAAAAAGTAATGCCTCAAACAAGTATTTAGATTTGGAGTTTAGGCAAACCAGTAAAACCACAGGCTCTTAGACATTTTATCTTGGTCCTTCTGAAGCGACTTCGTTTGAAGTAGTTTGCAGGTGTTAATTGGCTACTGTAATCTCTTACTTGCTGTGGACTATCCCTCGCTTATAATATAATATATAAGCATGGCATCTATGGCAAATACCCTTCCTACGAAGCAATCTATGCAAAAGACCCATATTTAACAATGGACGGAATGGACTGGTAATTATTTTAACTGATTACATAAGGCCAGAAAGACTGGACCGATTTGCGTTGATATTGGACTAGAACATGCGAGTATACAATTCTAGCGGAACAGTGATCCTCACACCTAAGTAGTCAGAGGTAGAAGAAGATAGATATTTATTATGCACACAAGCTTTCCAACAAGACTCTTACTCTGCGAATAAACTGAACAAACCGTAGAGTAATTAACAGACTGGTGGTGCAGTTCAACGAGCCACGTGTTAACGCACATTGCTAGGATAAGGTTAAAATTACACGAATCCGTCGGAGACGCGACCGTGTATCATAAACCACATTTAACGCCAATAACTCGCGAACTAATTCGGTCTTACGCATATATTAGTGAATAAATAAACAGCGCCCGCGATGTATGCGTAGGAAATAGCGTTAAGTTTTAAGATATACAAATAATCTAATGTTATCATTACTGCCTAAGTGTTAAACACTTTTTATTTTTTTATAATATATGGGAGGCAATGGTAAGTGGGTGCTGAGGTACATAGATATTTACATTTATCCTGAATTAAGATTCCAAATGCAGATGCGTTGTTACCAGTAAAAAGGGTGTTGGGTTCTCTACATTCATCATACAAAACACAGCAGTATTGAGCTGCTATTTTACGCTAGTATTCACATAGGCCTCCCTTTAGACTACTAAGGGGAGATATACTATAGTTCTCACGCTTGGTGTCTTTCTAATAACAAATATGAAAGAAAGAAAAAAAGAAGCTGCCTAACGGGTATCGTACCTCTGTTGCCTCTTACGGCACCTACTGCACGATATTGGGTAGTGTATATATTCTTAAACTGCCAGTACAGGATCGAATCAATGTTTATCCTATCATCATATTTTATTGAACAATCTAGAACATTATAATTAATCTTAATTAGCCATGAAGCCCTTGTCTTTGCCTCCTAAACCTCCATCCTATCTAAACCCCATCTACCTTTCCTAAACACGATTTCCACTTGCCAGGCACCTAATCTTCTGCACCCTATCATCAAAATGGTCTCATTTTTTTTCGCTACGAAAACCAAGTTGACGACATAGGGACCCTCAAAAAAAGGGCCCACTTCTTTCTAAAAGGCCGACAACGCATCTGCAATTCCCCAGGTATTGCAGATGTTCATGAGCAACGGTACTCACTTACAATCAGGTAAACCAAGTTGATGACTTAGGGACCCTCAAAAAAAGGGCCCACTTCTTTCTAAAAGGCCGACAACGCACCGCAAATTCCCCAGGTATTGCAGATGTTCATGAGCAACGCTACTCACTTACAATCAGGTGAGTTGTACGCCCGTTTGCATCCTCTACCATAAAAAAACAGGACAAGTGCGAGTCAGACTTGCGCACCGAGGCTACCGCACAAACTTGTATGTAGAGAGAGTCTATTACGGTTACGGGAATCGAGTTTTGAGACGAACGTATGGACAAAGAAGTGATTGTGTAAAGGTTCCCTTTTTCCTTTTGAGGTACGGAACATGTCAAAATTTCGACTTGTACAAACAATACCCATCCCATTGGGCCTTGATGAGGCATTTACATTCTATTTAAAATTGATTCAGGCATCAAATCTGGAACTAAGCACAAAAAACAAAAACTTACATGCTTCTCTTCAATATAATTGTTTTCACATCGATAACTGTCAAAAATTGATTGTTACGGAGAAAATTACACAAGGTTCGAATTGATGCTTCATTAAAAAGCGATTATAAGATATAAAGACTTAAAGTCACAAATACGATCGACGTCACGGTGTTTTTTATAATGATTGTTTTATTTTTCGTTTACGTTCACCGAAATTATAAGGGTTAGTTCTCTCGAAATTAAACCTACGCAGTACTCTGACGTAGAAACAATTGCATTATTTTAAAAGATATACGATAATGAAGCAAGTGTATCTTTATATTTTAGAGTCAGCAATGCTAATTTGAACATCGTAGTAAGATAGTAGTCTGGGCATCCATCTGTAGATTTTCCCCTTTTAGCGATAGGAACTGGACACAAACTAATCAGTTCTACATAGTGCTTGTTCATTTTTTCGTCAATTTACTGCTTCTACTCTTTTCTGTAATTAATATTAAGCACGATAACGACACGTTTCTAATGGGTTTTTTTCCTCCTAAAACTAACTTGGCGACATCAACGCGCCAAAGTTCACCGCAAGTACCAGGGCGGCAGAGCATCGCTGGAGGTTAAACACGGCGCATATTCGCGTGGGCCGTTCTCCCCCTGCCCCACGTCCCCTCCGCGTTCCGCTCGGTTCAACGACCGGCGCGGCCGATTCGGCCGACGGCGCGCCTCACCTTGACATTCATCTCGAGCACGCTTTGACCATTACCCCGTATAAATCCAAGAACCTTCGGAGATTAAAAAGCCGTAAAGAACATAGTTTCCTTAGGGAATAGTGTCTAACAGTGGCTATAACATGGTCCAATATGAAATCTAGCCTCACAAATTTCAAGGACGAAGATGAAATTAATAATTTAAACAGAATATGCATAATTCCATATTATGCATATTCTGTTTAAAAACCTAACCCCAAATATATTTTCATTATCCGTACTATATTTAGTATTTAACAAGTATTTTATTGCTATGACTACTTTAATTTTATAATAGCCTAATAATGATTTCTTATATTTACGCGAATACTTAAAAAGGTTTATAATTGAATAAAATTATTTTTTCGAATTTTATCGCGTTTTTTTTTTTAATTCTCGACGGTTAGGGTGCTATAAAATAGTATATGCGTAAATATAAGAAATCATTAAACTATTGTAACTTTACGAATTTTAATGCATTTAATTTTAACTTTTTTTAATTCCTGACCTTTATAATATAGCCTAGCAGTTGAAAAAGTTATCTAATGGACCTTGTGGCCTTCCCCGTCTCGGTGCGATAAATTAATACAGAGAAATGGCCAATGTCACACATTTATCTCTTCTTTGTTAATTGATTTACTTCGGAAACAGTGGAGCGCGTTTCAGTTACCGTTACTTGTGGGAGATTATAACAGTTTCATTCAAGCAGACAATGAAGTTTTAATTTTGTTCAAACGTAAGTGATTAATAACGCTACATATAAAATAATTGTGTAGGAATTTAAAAATAATTTTATAATCAAGGAAATTGCGAAAGCGCAGAATACGTTCCATTCCATTCATTCATTACAATCTACAAAAGTCCACTGCTAAATACAGACCTCCTCCACAGATTTTCTCATAGGGCAGATTTTGTTATAGTTATAGTTTTAATGGCGGATGGTCCACACACTATCATTAAGCTACTATCCTTTCAATTATACTTATTTTATACTCATCAATTTTGTGTACATCCTTATTTCTACAATATACTAGCTCATAAAACATTTCGGCTTCTTTGATAAATTAATGATTAATCTGTTTAATCATCAATTTAGGCCAGAATACTTTAGAAAGCACCAACATTCAACACATTTATGACACAATGAAAGACCTCCAATTAGAGCAGTTGTTTTTATTTTATTCCCGACACATTAAAAAGTGGTGAATCATCTGTAGTTGTACACAAATGACAATTTGATTGATTAACGTACGTTCTTCATCATGAGAAACGCAAATTTATTAAACTTAGAATTCAATGCTCTGGTGCGAATTAGCAGGTTTTAAAAATCATCGAAATTTTTTTTATTATATAATCCCACGTGAGCGGTGATAGAGCCCAAGATAGTAAGAACTTGGAGACATACCGATTGTAACCAGTCAGAAAGACAAGTGAATTATTTAAATAAAACTAGTTTTTATGGATTTTATCGAGTATATTAGCTTATGTTATATACGTTTGTAATTTTAATCATAGTTACATAACATATATAATCACAGTTTATAATTTTAACAGTCACTGTCTGGTTTTCAAACATTATAGTAAGACAATAGCAGTGACCTATATGTAGTGCACGGGACAGTGAAAGGAATTTAATCTGTAGATAGCCGTGGTTCATCAATAATTATACATTGATCAACGCATTGGGACATCGTACACTTCGGTCCGAAACGTCGGGAACGTAATATAAGCTGATGTACGTGATAAAATCCGTAAAAACTAGTTTTGTTTGAATGTGTAGTGTTCGCGTAAATATAAAAAATCATTCATGATCATCATTACAGCCCTTCACAAGTCAACTGCTGAATATAGGACGGAGAGTCTTATATTCAAGGAATGCCACAAAGCACGGTCCCGAGCCACCTGCATTCATCGACTTCCCGCATGTCTTACCAGGTCACCACTCCATCTAATAGGGGGTCGCCCTACACTACGCCTACCGGTACGAGGTTGCCACTCAAGAACCTTTTTTCTCCATCGGTTGTCGGTTCTTCGAGCTACATGGCCGGCCCATTGCCACTTCAGCTTACTAATTCTTTGAGCTGTGTCGGTCAGTCCGGTTTTACTGCGGATATCCTCATTTCTAAGTTTATCACGCAGAGAACCTCGGAGCATAGCCCCATGTATAACTCGCTGAGCGACCTTGAGCGTATAATTATAAGAAATCATTATACCAGTAAATTATTCCATTTCTTAGCTGTACGCACTACATAAGACGGAGCAAAACGTTTGGTTCGAATTCGTGGAATACCGACAACAAAGGAGTCCATCTGATACTACAACGGTGGGACTTACGTCAAACGGTCCAACCCTCTAGTCAACACAGCTCGGCTAACAACGAGTACCACTTAATTTTACTTGCACTTAAATTGAAGATGGTCCATAAAATCACCGCCAAGGTCAATTACGGTCAAGTGTCAAGTGGGCAAGTCATCAAGGAATAATGGTCTTCGAATATGTCTTATCTCGTACCGGACCGCGTCGATAAGTCTGAGTCAGCGGTCGATACGTTATCTTGAATGTACGGCGATATGAAATAAATGATTCAGATTACTAGCATAATATAAAAAAGTAATTCGTCAATGGTGATGCCGTAGTGCACTTGATAAAGCGGCATTGAACTTCTTCTATTCTATTAGGTCTTTGAAATAAGTAGCCTTGGGTGAATAACGCCGCAATTGGATAATCTTAGACTCAAATCAAATCAGAAGGCTTTGAGACGCAATGGCTAGGTGTCTGGCGGGTTCTATTCCCGCGAAGTATTTGAGTGGTCTAAAATAATTGATCTAAATCTAGGCGTTTGTCCATGTGCAATTTATGTATATAAAACGTCTTTACAATAAAACTTCTTTTATGAATTTTATCGCATTTAAATCTACTTATTTTTATTTCCAAACGTTTCAGGTGCTTTGCAGCGCTTATGGTAACGGGGGACGCGACAAAATCCATAACAGTAATTATATTCAAAGTGAGTGTTCGCGTAAACGTATAAAATAAATCTTACAAAATATCAGTGTAAAATAGCAGCTTAATGCTGCTGTTTCGTATGGTGAGTGTAGAGAATCGGAGACCTTTTTTACTAGATACGAGGCATTTCATCTAAGTCCTCAGAGTTGACAAATGATAACCCATATGCATATTGATTCGTAATTGGGAATCAAAGTATATGTCTATGAGCTACAGTATTTATTTACCATCAGGTAGACTGTGTACTCGTTTGTCACACTCATTTTATTAAAAAAATATAACAAATCATTATTGCAATAATCAGTTTTATTATTATAAGTATAATAATTCGATCGATGATTCTAAATTATTCGATCATTCGAGAAGTAATGTGACATTTCACATTTATAAATGTAAGTATGCAACATCACGAGAGAATAACTAACAACCCGTTGACGAGTTTCAATTATGGTTTTTAGTTTACTTCAAAAGGCATAGAATTAGAGATAATTTTATAATCAGTCAAGTCAACTAAACATTGTATAAATGAGCTCCTGAAGGATTTAAGAATATGTAAGAGAACCCCAGGAGTTCGGGCCTTTAGACGCTGATGAAGAGGCCTAAAACTATTTTCTTCGGAGCTCGCTATTTAAATCCCATTGTGATATAAAAATTACTGTGGGTTGGAAAAGTAACTATTTCACCGTACCTACTACTATATCGTACGTGATAGAGCCACGCTGCAGCTACATTATGGTTGTAGAACTAATTGATGGCTTAACCGAGGAAGGACTACGTTCTTAAATAATACCAGCGTAAAATAGCAGCTTAATGCTTCTATGTTCTGTATGATGAATGTAAAGAAATAAATAAATGGAAACGAACCATTCAATTTTTGTTCCTAAGAGATGACAACGCATCTGCATTTTGATTCTTAACAGAGGATAGAAGTATATGTCTAAGAGCAACAGCGTAGGCACACTTACGACAAAGTGGACTCATGCTCGTTTATCACCACTATTCAATAAAAAATATATACTAATCGCGGCGGAGCCACGATGTGGGTGTCATGTTTACAGCACCAATAGTTCGGCTTCACCAGGCTCGAGCGTGGTCTATTGTGAGTGACCAAATCCAGATAAACTTCTCACTGGTAATCAGGCATTCCCTTGTAGTTTTTTCGGGGTGACATATTTTGTGGACAAATGTAGATGTCTATGCATCCAGCATCCACCTACCAAGAGGCGGACAGTATGCTTGTGTATCGCCCTAACTTCTACAAAAAAGTCAAACCTGCACAGATAATGGAATTAAATTTTTTCAGTACCGTTTGACAATTCCAGTAGTCCACAAACGTCTATAGCTATACGGATCCAGTACAGAAGATCAACATCAACATAAGCTTTTTGGCGACTGTAATAAACAAAAACAAAACCACAGCGCGTTCACTTCGCACTTATTGCTAGCTCGTCATCGCTCACGATAGATAAATAGCGGGAATTAAGTCATTTTATTCTCTTTCGAACTAACTTTAATAATAATTATGTATAACGAACGAAATCATTGTAGAAACGCTTCGTAACCTGCTAAAGCAGTGTACACTGCTTTCTAAAGTAATTAACGATGTATAAACCTCTATGCTACAATAACCATGTATTAGTGGTGTAAGAATATCGACTACACCGTACCCTCCCGTGGATATCGTAAGATTCGACAAAGGAAAACAAACCAGGAGATTGGCAGTAGCGCCTTCCTAATAACAACTGAAAAGACTGAGGCTATAGAAATAAAAAAAAAACAGCCTAATTTCAATAGAGAAGGAGGCTGGGTACTACGAAGGCGGCACTGAAAATTTCGGGAATCAAGGAAGTGACACAACATTACTATTTAAGAATGTATTTATTGCTTTTCGAAG
>DWHP01009500.1:0-10185 GCA_018247895.1 Parnassius honrathi | reverse complement strand
ATTTATATTCGTAATACTAATAATTCATTTGTGTTTTATTATTTGCGTAAGAAAGGTTCTCGAGTGACACCCTAGTATCTCCACTAGATGAAGCGATGACCTAGTAAGAGATGCAGGAAGCTGTTAAACGAACTCAGGAGCTGAACCACATATTCTGACCACTAGTTCGTGCGGTCGTCAGATATAATTTTAAGTTATACAAAGAGCTATTGCATGCTTTATGAATGGTGAAAAGGCTATGATTAATATTTAATAGTCATTTAATTATTATAGATAACTTCATGCTTCTTCCTGAGTTTAAGGTCTATTCCACGGTGAATGTCGAAAGCGACAAGTTGACTTGACGGCCTCGCTATACATAACGAACTAGATGACCAATGCCGACCGGAACCTGCGACAGTCGACTAGAATATTGCATCACATACTTCCTGCGCATAGGGATTGTGCATACGATCAATGACGATACCAGTCACGTTAATGTAAGTACTTTTTACAAGAACAACATCGACAGGAAAATAGTGATTTATATATAGGCTTGCTCGTCAATAAATTACTGTGTTCACGCCTATGAGACAGTCCAAAAAGCATCGATTAACACAGACCATCGTTAGAGTCAGTGGCGACCCTAGCAAAATTCTTAGGTGGTGAGATGTCTCATAACGTAATGTTCCTATATTACGCAGTTGATTTTTCGTGATTTTTAATAGTATTAGACCTATCAAATATCTATAGGTGTACATATATGCGGGTCAAGCACAGTTGTGTCTGTCGCCATAGCAGTTGTTCTGCTTATTTGCGTTAAAGAAATGTTGTCCATTCCGCTCGCACTACTCCATTGTGCTCGCCAACGCCACTATGCTATCCTTACTGCGGTGACTAGTTGTACAGATTATTTCTCATAATAAGAGTTAATAATCTTCTTTGACAACTTTTATTTAAACTGTTCTTCTGCAGACAGTGTCAAATAAAATAAAAGAACTACCAACAACAAACTTAATGGAAAGCCTGGATGTACAGCTTCTGGCTTAGGCGCTTGAAATTTTTTTATTAATTCGGAATAATTTTATTTCCGGGGAATAGAATTTTCTATGGAAAATATTTCAAGATATATATGAATTTTTAATGTACTAAAACTTCGACAACCTTAGAAATGAAGATATCCGTAATAGAATGAGAGTGACCGACATAGCCCAACGGATTAGTAAGCTAAAGTGGCAATGGCAAAAACCGACAACCGATGGGAAAATAAGGTACTCGAGGGGCAGCTTCGTACCAGTAGGTGAAGTGTAGGGTGATCTCCCCTCCTAGATGGAGTGAAGACCTGGTAAGACATGCAGCAAGTCAATGGATGCAGGTGGGTATGGGATCATAAGGATGATAAGGATGAGGAAAGGAAAAACATGTGGGCGTGAGTGCGTGTCAAAAATTGAGCATGGTTTCGTTTTGTTTTATTTATATTATGTACGCACATTTATTTGTTATTACGTACTTAACATACATACACATATAAATTAATGAAATTGAAGTGTTTAGAATGTGAAAATATGGGTTTGAAGCCCGAGTTGCCCCGAAATCAGATATCGCGTTTTTCTGTCAAGAAATTCTCAGCATCTCCGAGTCATAAATTTAGTTGTGTTTGGTTCCTAGATAGAGAGTGCACTTGTGCTTGCGCATACACTCGAGCACTATGTTTATTATGTTTATATATGCACTGTCTCACTCCGTTCCGTTTCCGTTAAACTCGGTCTGGAAGGTATTATACTTAGTGTATAATACTTTAATTTTTCCGTCATGGGATAATGTCGTTCCATTTCGTGTACGCATGTAATATAATTAAACATTTAATTACAGTTAAAAGCTTTTAAAAATTAAATGTTCTTTTTTAAATATTAGTATTTCATTATAGTCTTTCCTGGACTTAAATAGACGGATTTCTAAGAATCCTAACAAAAGCCTTTGCGTTTCTCATTACAATACTAATGTGATAGTGTCATTTAAACTTATGCCACAGTAGTCAATAGTCGGTGGCGATCGAAATCTCATTACGTGACCATAGCAATTTCGTCATTACCAACGTAATCACGCAACTGAACAATTTGTATGTGTGAACGTCGCTTATACGGGTTCAATAGCACTTTTATAGATACATCATGGTTGAATGTAAGAATTTGGTGACTAGCTAAAGAAACATTTTCTTTTAAAGATAATGTATTTAAATCAAAGAAATTGCAGCTATAACTTGTCTTTCCGAGAGGGACCTTTTTAAAAGGATCAATAAGGAGGAGTGGACGCGCATTTATCTTAGTTCTGGTAGAAGAGGGTTTATTGAAACATGGTTTATGTAGTATATTCACCGAAACGAGGCATGTGAGCAAATTTCATAAGAGCATATTTACAGGTGTCATTCAATCTTTCACGTTCGCTAAGCCATGGTAGAAAACTGATTTCGCATATAATTATTTTCTAAATTACGAGGATAGTGGCAGAATTTTAAAAAGCCGTTCAGGTCGCTACGGCTTGATTTGCAGCACTAAGGACTACTATACTTGTTCCGTGTGGGATTCTGGACGTTTGTCCTTGCGACATTTACGTATGTAAATTACCTTACGATACCAGAGAAAATATTAGTGTGGAGATAACAGTTTAAAAAAATAATAAATCACTTCACTTGGACATTTTTAACGGATTCCCCATCCGTTAAAAATGTATAGTCCCAAGTGGGTCCGCTGTGGACATGCTCCAAGCAATCGACGAAATGTGGTGGGTGAAGAAAAACGTCGAAATAAAACAACCAACATTTTTAAAAATTAAAGCTAGAAGAATGAATCCCTCAATATGCAATAAGGAACCACGTCAATGGACGTCAATGCAAATGGATGCACTGCTTCAAAAATACTTTCTAAGAAATGTGAAGATGTCTGCGCTCAGCGGTAGGACATGTAAAGACTGTTATTCTGCTTTTTAATCGAAGGAGAACATCCTACCTTTTGCATTTTTAACAGACCGATGATATTAATAATGATTGATATAATACATTTTAACGCTTTTACGGTCAATACATTTTAATACAACATTTATAGTTTGCATAGTTATTAAATTATTACTCCTACGAGAAATATAAAGATAGGAAGATATTTTGAAGACACATCTAAAAGAAAAAAAAACCTTTTTGCATCGCTGTCGTCGGATAAAGCGCCCGCCGTATATTGACGGTGTAATACCATCCACTACACAAAATCATTTCATCGGAAACCGTTCACAAATTTTGTGCTTGTGTGTTTTGAGTGCGTTCAGATAGACAGACAATGTTGCCAAAACACGTTGTTTTGGCATCGGCATCATCCAGATCTACGATTTGCTCGTACTTGAAAACTTTAAATGTATCTAAAGTGGATATATTTAATGTTTTATGCTAATTGCATAATTTGTTGCAAAATGCAAGTTATGTGGCTCCACCTACTATAGTTACTGAAACTTTTATTTTTATTTAACGTTACACACAATATAAAAAAACAAAACTATAATAAAGAAAAACTAAAACCAAAAATTTAAATTGTCATAAAGTCCTACTCCCCGTGGTATTGTGCCAACAACGCAGGCTGCGTTTCCTCGTTGAATAGCTTATTTAACTCAAACTTTCTTTAAAAAGAAATCAAGTCCCCGCCTTAAGCATCACGCTTTACAGGCGGATTTACAATAGTTTTTTTATAGAGTAAGGGTGACTATTGAGCACACAGTCCACGCGATAGTAAGTGGATGCAGTGGCTCATAGACATCTACAGTTAAAAATGCAGATGCGTTGTCATCCCTGAGGTCTAAGACATAATGCCTGCTTCCAGTAAATACCGAGCCTGTTACGACAATCGCGTGACGGATTTTTCAAAGCCTCCACCACAAGGTTTATAGTCTTCAATATGAGTGGCATATTTATCATAAATCAGCGTATATAAGTGCAGGTCGACCGTACAGGGTTTAATTTACTTGTCGACAAATTAAAATTCGGCCCAAGTTCCTTCAGGACCATTTTATACAATTCATTGTTCGCCGTCTAACGGTAAGTTCACGCGCGTCACGCTCTTGCATTTTAATATTGTCGTTACTAATGTCTTGCTCTGTAAGTGACTGCATCGCCCCAATTTTTGATAAGAATTGGGTTACTTTGTTTTTAAGATTATAACGTATGTATATTTCACGTATGTAGACATAAAAATTAAGTGTTTATTAAATGATAGAGAATAAATATGTTTATCTTTTCACTTTAAAGTTGTCATATTTCCAAATACATAACTATATTTAAAAGAGACTTTAAAATTTGACATGTAAGTAACCATAATCACTTGTAACGACTTTTAGAACTTTTCGGGAGATAGGGAATAAAGGGGATTTATCTTTTCGTTTTAAAGTTGCGATCTGTAAATATTATTATAACAAATATATTAATTCTAGCATGTTCCTTCTTAAAACGAGAGATGCCCATTTGTTGACAATTATGGGCTGATAAAGAATAACAAAAAGGAGATTCTTTCTGTATAATAAAATAAGACAGGAAACTGGTAGATTGGAAAGCGATTGGAATACTGTGTTAGAAATGGGATTTTTTTTCTTTTTTCGTAACCAATTAATAATAGAATATACGATAATATCATAATTATAACTATATTATACCTATAACAGTATATAATTAATATTATAATTACCTACTACCAAAAGCCCACTGATGAATATAGGCTTCCCCATAGATTGCTTTATAGGGGGGGATATTTGCCGTATTTACCATACTTGGGAGGCGAGTTGGCAATCACATCAATCCTATTATATGCCCCACGGAACGATATGGGGTAGTGAATATATTTACACCGCCACTCACACTGCATGGTTCTTCCTCAATAGCTTGACCGGTTTCGATATTTTTTTTGTGGGTTTAAGTGTGTGTCTTTGGATGAATTAGTATTTACTTATTCACTACACTGGCGCAGTGATACTAAGTAGGTCTTGTGGCCTAGGCTTCTGATACCAAACAATGCCTTCCTTCGGTTTTTCTCTCCAATTATTTGTGTCTTTATATTTGGTCTTCGTTCGTCTCCATATCCAGCATTAGCAACTCAGAAATTAGATATAACGGCAACAAAATCTAACGGTTTTTTTGTATATTGAATGATAAAGCATAACATTACATATTTAGAAAAAAAAATTAATATTAAATTCGATACCAGTAATATCTAAATACCTAAATAGTAATCTACTTGTTTTCGTGTGCTATGTGTTCCCGGAAAACATTTAACCTTTTCGTATGCAAATTGTATAGCATTCTGAGTTGATTTCTGGTGCCCGTCAGAAATTGCAAATTAAATATCCTAACGCTATTGACATATTCGTATGTGTCCGATTGCAATATTTGTTAAACGTAAAATTTTTGTTTCATATTCAAATATGATTCTTTAATAGTAATAAATTGAATATTAAATACTTAAGTCGAATAATAAATAGAGTCAGGCGTGGCGTTACTTTGCGGAAATCAATTATACTGAAGATCTTAAAAAGGCAACTTATTTTTAAGATCTTTATCTTAAGTGGAAGTTTTATCTAATCTGTTCTGTCTGATAAAAATTCAGTTGCTTAAGGAACTTCAAGTTCTCCGGTTCACGTAAATCACAAATCAAAATGAAAATGATTTGATTTTTTTTAAATATTAAAATACCCAAAACTAGGGCCGCACCCTCCATAATTGAATGCTCAGCGGCGGGCACGAGGGTTGTCACGCAACACATGTGTTCTTGTGGGACGTACGTTATTTTCGCTCTCTACTCTTTACTTCCTAAGCGAGAGTGAGCACATTCGGGTTACGCCGACGGGGTTTGCTATATTATGCGAAATCGTATCCGTAGCGTCAGCAAAGAGCGAAATGAACAGGATTTCCTAACTGTGGTATAAAAAGAGATAAATATTTATTGTAAATTAGAAGTAAGCTATACATCATAACAAATGAGGATTCTTTATACAAAAAAATAAATCCTAAGTATACATTATTCGGTCGAATAGAATACATAGTATAATATATATCTAGATACGATAGAATACTTAGAACAGCCACGCAGCAAATATTTTTTATCGTATTTTATCGTATCATAATATATATCATCGTATTTTATAATGCTTTGGCACGGCTGTAGCCCGAAATGGATAGTATACAATAAAATACCGGTGTTCAATAGCAGCTTAATGTTACTAATTTTCGTATGGTGGGTGTAGAAAACTGGAGACCATTTTTACTGAAAACAAAATATTTCATCTGAGTGATAGATGTGACAACATATCTGTACTTTGTTTCTTAATCGAGGATAGATGTAGATGTTTATGGACCACAGCACCTACCATTAGATGAATTGTATGCTTTTCTTTCACCCTTATTCTATGAAAAAAAATCGGTATTCGGATAAAAGTAGCACAATAGCGAGAATAGTGCATAGTTTTTTTTTTAATAAAAGAGGGAACAAACGAGCATGCGGCGTACCTGATGAACAACTGAAACACCAGAGTGAGGAATAAGCTCGTTTTTTGATGGTCCCTTAGTCGCATCGATCCCGAATAATCACGGACAACGATTCCTCAAAGAAGTCGTGCAAGGAAGAAAACTATAAGTAAATTGCACAGTTGTGGTTCGCCAGCACACAGAGATATAATTATGTATATATATGTGTGTATTTTAAGTGTATTGTATTTATTTGAGGCATACTTATATGACGTATTTAAGGGCCGACTTTTCAATCCCTTGATAAAAGTTATTCATGGAATAAAATACAACATATGCAAATTAAAAAATATATGTGTCTAAATAAAATTGTTTAAAAAAATGCAATGGGGGACAAACGAGCATACAGTCTACGTGATGTTAACTAAATGGTGTGGCCTATGGACATCTACATCTATGCCCGATAAGGAATTAAAATGAAGATGCGTTCGCCACCCCTGAGAACTAAGATGGAATGCCTCGATTCCAGTAAACGGATCTCTGATTCTCTATACTCATCATACGAAACACTGCACCGAGCTGCTATTTTACTCTGATATCCTGTGAGAGCGTAGTTCTATCTCGATCGGGCTGACCTATTCGTACTACTACCACAGTTTAGTAGCAGCATGGCTGTACCACGTAAAAAAAGTTCATTGGTTACACTTTTATATTCAATCAGGTTAAAATTTATTTCATAGATAACTTCTACCTGGGGATTGAAAAGTCGGCTCTAAGTAGAATAGACACTTTTCAAGTTCTTTTTCGTCTTTTATTTATTCATTCCAACTTTTTCAAGATTGACTAGTATAGAATATCATAGGTAAAGTTCATCCATTGTTATCACTAGTTGAAGGTTAGTAAAAATAAAAAAATCTCTAAGCACCTCCCGTGGTAAGTATGATAAAAAATGCAACATCTTTCGCACGCTATTTGAGCAAGTCGATTGGAAAGAAATCTTCGCTGAATGCAGCCAAGTGGAAGGATCTGGCACTGACGTATTAGATTTCCGATTTAGAGATGAGAAAAGTATTGCGTGAAGTAAACCTGTGCCTTATAAAATTGCAAACGGTGTGCCGGCATGCAATACTCTCCTACTCTGTCCCATACTAAGATTTTTAGAAGCAAAGGGTTTTTTTGGCCGTAAATGCACAAACTTGTGTCTTCTGTAGGTTAAAGTGACCACATACATACTCTTCAGTAAATTGTGCAGAAGACAATGAAAGAGTACAATCTACTACCTTGTCTTGCGTATGTCAACTATGATAAATCCTTTGCTTCCTTCGAAATTTTGGCAATGCGACAGACCTTCTAGCGTTATCAAGTTGTCCGTATGCCTAAGTACTGAAGTGTTATACAGTAGGGTTACGATGGCTATTCGAGTACAGAACTAGATTACGAAACCAACCCAACGGCAGAAAGGTGTAAGACAGGGTGATGTTGCATTCCCGAAACTCTTCCCCGCTACTTTGGAAGTCATTTTAAGCTATTGGAATGGAAAGGATCCAGTATTAACATCAATGACGAGTTTATCACCCACCTTCGATATGGATTGGCGAATTCATAAGATATGCAGGAAGTCGATGGATGCAGGTAATTCAGGACGGTGTTTTATGATATCCCTTGGTCTCTGGAGGCCTATGTTCAGCAGTGGATTTGTAAAGGGCTATAATTATGACGATGATGATGGTGATGAATCTGAAACTTCGTTTAACAAAGACTCTGCTTGTGTTGTGATACACGTGTATTCCGATAAAATTGACGAATATTCATTGCAATCTTAACTTATATGTCATGACAATTGTAATATAGACTTACGATAAGTTTGTAATAGACCCGGATGTTAAACAATAAGATAGGAAACCATTACCACAGGTTTTAGTATCTAACCATAAATGAACGTCCGCTGCAACTTTCCACGTCGCTTCCGATGGCCTTAAACTTAGTTGCAACGCCTTCGGAGAACTAAGGCTATAAGAACAATTTGTATGTTTTACCATAATAACTAGGAAGTCAGATAAGCCCGATGCATATAAAAAAGGCATATCTATAGTTTGTGTGAATTATCTCATACTTAAGTTTATTCTTCGTTAAATAATGCAACAAGGCGAAGGTTTTGAAGTATGTACGTAGTTTGTTTTAAAGGCACTTTATATTATGAATAAACAAGAATCTTGTGACCACTTTGCTATTTAGGACTGTATGTTTACGTAATTACTCTGCTGCAAAATTTTCTAGGCTATTTCCGTTTAATTATTAACTAGTAAACCGAACCGGCTTCACCTGAGTAGAATCTGTTAATGTGGCATTATATAAATTTAAGATCATTATATTATCAGTTTTTTAAATTTTTTTTGGATTAAACAGATCACTCTTGACAAGCTCTTCGTAAAGTTTTCTTACATTCGGTTCAACAATTTCTTAGACTATCGCGGAAAGACAGAGAGACAAATTAAAAGAGCCCATTCAAGAAATATATAAACATAAAATTAGAACAGCATTACTTTTTTCCTTTAAAAAGAAGAAACAGTAAGAGTTAATTCTGTACTATTTTAAATTCATTAATTATACATGGACAAACACCTTGAAAACCTTGAATAACCAATTTTAGGTCATATAAACATCTGTGGGGTTAGCCGGATAGACTTTTTTTTTAAAATATAAAAATGAAAGAAATCAAATATTAGCCACGAAACTGTGAACGTAAATTAACGACTTAAAAAAAGGTTCTATATCCGACATGTTTTTTTTTCAGAAACGGTTGAAACATTTTTGTATATTTTGTACACTATCGGAACTTTTATGTAGTACGTAAAACAAAAATTATATATATCTATATATATAATTTATATAAGTACATAATATAGTAGGATATTAGATTCGTAAATATTCTTCTGTAATACAAAGTCTTGTGGCGGCGCTGTCGTCGCACCATAAGCGAAACACATCGAAGCGAGCCCTTGTCATTGTTTAAGCGAATTCAAAAATCTCGCTTAGACAATGACAAGGGGGATGTCGTTTCAGAAACTCATGAACTATTTTGGGCATGTTTCGAAGAATCTAAATCTATGAGAACGGAGCAGCCTAACGAAGAGCAACCCAATAATGTCATTGCTGATGAAATTGCCTACTACATCGGGTTAACAAAGGCTGACAGAAGTATAAACCCATATGAATGATGATCTTTGAGTACCAATAAAAATCGGTTTGCAATTTTAAGTAAGCTTGCTAAACTATACTAAGTATCTCCAAGGCAAGCTCTGTTTATTCGGTGTAGTCTAACTGAAGCAGGTTTCGTTTACGGAAAAAGCGCAACCGACTCGATGTTCAGTCGTGCAGAAAAATTTGTTTTTCTGCAACAATATACCTCTTTTAGACTTTGAATATTAATTAAAAAGCTTTATTAATTCCAATATGACTGATTTTTGCTAACTTTTATATTTTAAATGATGATTATGTATTACTTAATACTAAGTGTGTTTTGTTAAAAACATAAATACAAGTAATTATTTTGTCTATCTATTTTCTTCTGTCCATTTAATATTTATATAAAAGTTACAGCCTATATACGTCCCACAGGCCTCCCCTCATTTCTGAGAAGGTTTTAGGGCAAGGAAGTGTCCGCCGCGCTACCCCAATGCGTGTTGGCGAACTTCACATGTCTTCGAAATATTTTT
>DWHP01009499.1:0-10185 GCA_018247895.1 Parnassius honrathi | reverse complement strand
CTCTGATTCTCCACACTCACCATACGAAACAGAGCAGCATCAAGCTGCTATTTTACTCTGGTATCCTGTGAGAGCGTGGTCCTGTCCCGGTCGAGCCGACCTATTTGTGCTACAACCATAATATAGCTGCAGCGTGGTTCTACCACGTCTAAACTACTGCAGTCCAAGGAAACCTGCAACCAACTTCACACAAATAATGGGTACTGTAATTAAACTGGCTCTCTCTCTCTCTCTCTTTCTCTCTCTCTATACACTTCAGATTTAACACAGCAATGTAAGCACTACAATTCGCCAGCAGAAGAAATATGTAAGAGGGAAATATGACAATATTATGTTATTAAATTTAGCTTCAACAGTTTTTTAAATTTTAACCAGATATTAATTTTTAAGCAATAAGCACACAAATAAAATATTAACTAACTTTATGAGACTCGTTAACGTATAGAAATGTGTTTAAATTTGAATTGGTTTACGGAATTAAAGTAAAGGTTAATGTTTGAATATTTGAAAATTTGAATATAATTCATGTCATTTCTTTCGAGGTCAATTGAGGCAGTTTTCGTCGTAAAATCTTTTCACTCTTATATTTAATAAGTTTAATGCAAATCTGAGGGCACTAGAGACTTAATATCGGTTTGATCATGGCCACACAGATCAAATTGAAAAGATTCTCTGCAACGTCAAGTGAGGTTCTACTTGACGAAGGTCTTGGCTTTCACGAGGACCCTACTTACTTGCGGCTTTGATATGGGAGCTGACAAACCACATTTTATATTCAAAAAAGTCATTACGAACCTACTTGCCGGACGCTTAATGATTTCGCATTAAAAAATCTTCACGTTCACTTAGTTCTTTTTTTTTTTATAAAAAGCTACAGTAGCCTAATGGTAGGGTGTGGACCGCGTATTCAAAAGGTCGTGGGTTTAAATCTGCCATTCGGCCGTTGTCGTGGACCACTACAAACATAAGCATTTTAAGCTTCCGAGGAGTGATTAAATAATATTAGTACTGTGAATAGCATTGCTAGTATTTTTTATAATTTTAAAAAACTTAGTAAGTAATTTGTAAGTATTTTACGGAGGGTTATTTTATGTATTTTAAAACGATCTTTTACCGCATTTTCAAATTCTAAAAACTCGTGTTGTAACAACCGCGAGAAAAAATATACAATATTTTAAAGTTACAGCAAATATCGTCCCACAGCTGGGCACATTCCTGAGAGCGTTTTTAATTCACTCAACTTTAAGAAAACCTTCTACCATAGATTGCCTCATAGAGGGCATAATTGTCATAGTTTCCACGCGTATCTGTTTTTTTATTTCTAGTGTTGTTAAGATGACGCAGTTGTTTATCTCCTGGTTTCATTTTCTCTGGTAAAATCTTACGACACCCACGGGAAGATATTCTAAGATATTCTAACAGTACGTTTGCACTGAGAAACGTCCAACACGTAATGTTTAGAAACAAATCGCATAAAATAAATCACACAACATGTTTTGTTGATGGTGGCATTCACACACAAAAACTGTGTAATGTTTTCAACTAATATTTAAACTTATCTTGCAACATGACAATATTTCTAAAAATTTGTTTTCAAACATTTTGTTTCTGTAGTTACAAAGATATAATATAGTTAAAATATATAATGTACAATAAACTGTCAAACATATTTCACCACAACATGTTCTTTGACTATGCAAACGCTTTTTGATACATTGACTGCAAACAGTGTTCAAAACATGTTTTTTAATGAAAATCGCGTCAGTGCAAACTTACGGTAACACCGCCACTACAAGCAGTTTCTATAATAATCTGATACATAAGGTTTCGTTAAAATTCTGGAGATTCTAATAGCTGGTTTAAATAGCAATTGATAAAAAATATATCATTAATATTTGAAACTTGTCCAATAATTATATAGTAACAAAAATTAGGTACTTACTTTATAAGCAGTGTTTATGTTAGCTGTCTACATCATTGTAACAATAAAAATTTTAAACATATCGAAAGTTTTTGTTCGACATTTCAGTAAACAAAGTCCATTCGACTGATTGAACGCTCTGATTCGTCCGATATTTAAGCCCGAGAAGCAGTAACGAGACACAAGATTGATCTGACTGCGACAACGATACTTGTGATAAGCTTTATTCATTCTCGGGCGATACTATCGGCAATTCAATTACACTAATGATGCTCTAGTCCAGCACTCTTTTCACATAGCTGAATCCGCTTCCTCGAATAACTGACAAAGTTTACATTTTCCTCTTTGATAGTGGGTATTTAAATTTAATTCCATCATCAATATTATTAATATTAATCGTTTCCCTGTCCGCGAGGAGAACACAATATTTAAACAATCGAATTGTTCGTTTAAGACTCATTGTATAGTGAAATGATTAAATTTGTTTTCTGCCAATTAAAATATTCAAATGTCTCAAGAATGGCTTAAGAAACGTTAGTTATGACCAAGGATGACAATTTTTATTATAATATATTAATGTAATGAGTATAAAGAACCGGAACGACAAAACATATAAACCCCTTAAGGGGACCGGAACACTATTTACTGAAAACGAGGCATTCCATCTTAGTCCTCAGATTTAAAAACGCAGCTGCATTTTGATTCTTCACTTAGGATAGATGCAGATGCCAATGAGATACAGTATCGACTTACCAAGTGGACTGTGTGCTCATTTCTCACACATATTCTTTAAGAAAAGAAAATTAAAACTATGAAAAATAACAAGTATTATCCTGTCAACAAAATTTTGAATTTATCTTGCTAGCAGTCTTTAAATTCATCATTATATCTCATCACATTTTCGAACAGGCGTCCATCAAATACTACCCAAAACGGTCCTGAAGAACCAGCACCCATCGACCCCTGCACGTCTTATTAAGATGTTACTCCATTTAACGAAATGTCGTCCTACAATGCGCTTGCGGGTTGTATGTTGTCGGTTCTTTGAATAATATTATCGACCCATGTTTACTATTTAGTTGCATTAGGTCGATTACGGTAGTACTACTGCAATTATTTTTGTAACAATTTTTTCTGAACATGTCCTTTTGCATAGTCACAAGGAAACGGGGAATTTTGAGCTTTTCTATTGGTCTACCTGTAAAAGACCACGTCTCAGTCCCATAGTTCATCATTGAGAACATTGATTAGTTGAAATCAGTGACGTTAAGTCAGTATTTTAGAGACGCCAATCCGACCCGAGCTTAGGAGATCAGACACAGGATTTATTTCACTCTCTATCCCCTCTCATAGGCCGATGTAAAGAACAATATATAGAATAAAATGAATGGGTGAATGTAAACAAAAATAATGTAATTTAATGATTTCTTATATTTACGCGAACACTACACATGGAACAACACTAATTATACGGATTTTATACGCCTATAATTTTAACTTTATTAATTCCCGACGTTTAGGGTACTTTACAGCACCAATGGTCATCGTGAGTATTGAGGTGTTAGATATCCTAATGTCATAGTTAACGAGGGCTACCTTCAAATTTCAATTATTAATAATTTTCGTCCTTGGAATGAGCTTACAGTATCTTGAATTCGTGCAGTAGTAGGGCTTAGATCTAATTTTATTAATTATGTGATCTCAAACAGATGACAGCACCCAGCTGTTTTCTCTACTGAAATTAAGATGTTTTTTTTAATTCCAATAGCCTTGTTATTAAACTTGTTGTTAAACACGTTTAGTAGGAATCGCTAATATTTTGCTTATTTACTTCTTTTTTTCCAAATCTGATATAATGATTTCACAATCCTGAACATACTGACAAGGAAGTCCGCAGTATGTTAATATGTTAAGGAAAGTAAAGAGGGTATAAATACATTTATAAGCGAATAGTCACCCATTTATGCTTGGTACGGTTCAGACAGTTATACATCCATCAATTGAAGGAGAGGAAAATAAGACTGGAATGTATGAGGTTAAAGCGCGCATGATGTAGTAGGAATAGGGAAGATAAAGATGGAAGAAGTGCAAGGAGTCTATCGTATCTGGGAAAGTCGCGGTCGGACACCCGTGTACACCCCGCGCTATCATTCTAACTTCATAAAAATATTTTGGTTATATTATTGTTTGCAGACTTACCTCTACAAATTTTTATTTTTTATGAGAAAATAATAACACGCATCAAGTGGAAATTTTCGATTTATATTCATTTAATGTACTTAATCTTTTTACATAATTTACGTAGCTAAGAATCGCATCGTAGGGGTATAAAATGTATCCCTTAGGCTTACATTACACGCTCATGCAGGCGTCAGTCAATTCCATCAATCACCATCCGTATTTTATTATCCGTCACCATCCGTTTTTGTATCAATTATGATTGATGGAACTGATTGACGCCTACATGAGCGTATAATGTACGCCTAAAGGATTGCCTTTTAACAAATCCTCCAATATATCAACATATAAAAGGTACTTTACTATTTATGAATGTACGGTAAATTTAAGGCGCACATTACACGCTCATGCAGGCATTAACCAATTCCATCAATCATGATTGATATATAACGGATGATGACCAATAGGCGCACATTACACGCTCATGCAGGCGTCAAGCACTGCATTATACGCTAGGTTATTCGTCAATCACAACCGTGATTGTTGTAAAACTGACGGCCTGCATGAGCGTGTAATGTACGCCTAAAGGATTGCCTTTTAACAAATCCTCCAATATTCAACATATAAATGGTACTTTACTATTTACGAATGTACGGTAAATTTACGGCGCACATTACACGCTCATGCAGGCGTCAACCAATTCCATCAATCATGATTAATATAAAATGGATGATGAACGATAGGCGTACATCACGCGCGCATGCAGGCCTCAATCACTGCATTACACGGTAGGTTATTCGTCAATCGCAACCGTGATTGTTGTAAAACTGACAGCCTGCGTGAGCGTTACCTTTTTGTCATAAGCCCGTCAACGTCGTTTGTTTACATTGTATTTGCCTTTACCGTTACCGCTACAGTTACCGCGTTATTATAAGTCCATTGCTGAAAATAAGGCTCTGATTTTTTACAATAATCAGAGATAAACTGATCTGCTTGTTGAATGAAGATTTTAGCAGATATACACTTGAATCTAGATTCACTTATAAAAATGTTATGAATATTTGAATTTTGTGAGTGGATGTTTACACTTAGGTATACATTATATGACGTTGTTTTTTTATTGCCTTTGTTTCAATACTACATCGTCAACTTTCATCACATAAGCGTTATGTACAACGTCGTTTTTGCAAGGTATTAATAGTAATTTTTTACAAAGTCAATGAAACAACACAGAGGCACACGATGAGACTCCTGACTATCATTTTAAAGCGAAATAGTTATCTAAATCAAAAGCATCATCAGTATAATTATTTTTTACTGTTACTGTAAAATATTCTTATTACAGTAGGTAAGTTTAAAAAAACGATCGATTTATTTTCCAAGCTATATTAAATTTAATGATCAGCCAGCCGTGATTAACTTATCCCGTTTCGTTCATAGTTTGTTTCAAACTACAGTATTTATACTAAAATTCAAATTTAAATTCAAATTAGATTTTCGGTAATAATATTACGCTTGCTAAATCTTGAACATCGTTATTCATCAGATTGCCTTACAAAAGTATATTTGCCGAAGTTGCACGCTTGGCAGAAAACCGCATTTTTTATTATTTTCAGTTATCAAAAATATGCTTTTTTATAGAAGAGTTGGCAAACGAACATGTGATACACCTAATTGTAAGTGACCCCGCCACCCATGAACAACTGCAACGCCAAAGAGTCGCAGGTTTTTTAAGCGTTGTCGGCCCTTGAAAAGGACTAGATTACTTTTTTAAAAGTTCTTTCTCTAAGTTGTATCTGTCTGAAAAATTGCTGGTGGAAGCTGATTCCTTAAAGAAATCGTAATCTTAAGGAAGGAGACTTCTAGTAAATCAAGCAGTGGTGGACCACCAAGCAACCCGATGGTGTGGTATCGTGAATTGCATGAAATCTTGTATCGTTTAGAAACAAATTTAGCCTTCCGTTTGAAGCCCCGAAACTGAACGTCATTTCCCTTTGTTACCTCTTATGACAAACGCGGGATGATACGCGATCATGATATTCACTTACGCCGCTACTACATACCAAACAAATCTTTTAAAAAAATACAACAAACTTGAAAACAATCTTAAGTTGTTTTTGACAAAAAAATTCCATATAATATTTCTTAAAACGAAATCATCAAAACCTTATACTAAAGAGCGCTCTTAAACTAGAAAAATAGCTGTAACCTACCATCATTAGTTGGACCTGTCGCCCTCCGACCCCTGTTCGTTCGGCCCCCTCCGTTGGGACACACGGAACGTGATAACGTCCCTCACTCCGCATGTACGCTTGCGACCGTGGTTTTCGGTGCGGGCCATAAGATATGCGATTAATTATAATTTAAATATAGATATTTATAATACAACAACAATAAACCAGCAGGATAATTTTTGTATACTTCAGTACTTTTCATACGCACTTAATTAACCTAGGCGATACAGCTTTCAACATTTTTGCTAGTACGAACTAGTGTTTTTCGACCTGAAAAAACAACGTATATAGGTAGAAACATGCGTAAGTAAATTTATAACAAAATTAAAGAATCTGGTAGTATGAACTAGTGTTTTTTGACCTGATAAAAATAACGTACATAGGTATAAACATGCATAAGCAAATTGATAATAAAATTAAAGAATCTGACTGTGTTGTGGTATAAAATGATACAACAACATAATTTAAATTTATGGCCAGAGGGGTAGGCGGATTTTATCGCGTTTAACTACACTTATTTTTTAATCCCGACGCATCGAGTACTTTCCAGCATACACATAGGCACTGTGACTACATATACTTAAACAAACTGGTGTTTGAGGTCCGATTGTCATAATTAACCCGGAGTAACGTCATATTTTATTTAATTATTTTGATTCCATCTTCGTATCACGAGATTACTGTATTTTAAAGTCTCGTGGTATGCTCGGGGTTTGAATTTGATTTTATGAATTAAGGTTCAAAGCGGGTAGTGATACTTCTTTTAATCGAAATTTGGATGTTTTTTAATTTCAAAAGCTTGGCGTATTATCCTTGGTAGGAATAGATGTTCTTATGGAAGGATTTGTGGTGTTTGACGTCAGCTTCCTTTACGTGGGTTCCTATAGATACTTTTGCTTGGCCTATATGAGAGAGACTATCAGACTACATTTAAAATCAAACTTGTACACTCCTGCGTCTTGTAGAAGGATATTACACAGTAATGCATGGGAAGAACTGACTGAGAAGTCTGCAGTATACGAACATATTCATGATCGATATAAAGAAAAGTAAGTAAATTAAAAAAAAGTATCAATTTCTACCAAGGGTGAAATTCTAATCTTAGAGAAAATGATAGTTGGGTTTTACCATCTGTTTGAAATACTATATTTAATAAAATTGAAAGCAAAACCAAGCAAACCATTACAAGGCTTCAAGACGAAACAAGAACGCACAAAAAATAAAAATAAAATGTTGAAGGGCAAGGAAGTCAAACAACTTAGTTCTTCGTGGACATGGATGCTGTAGAGAATACCGAATACCAAGAAATAGAAAGAAGAAGGGCTTCAGTTTTAAAAAATTAAACAATTAAAACAAGGCACCGAAAAAGAATTGTTAGTTGTTACCTTGTGTTAAAATTGAATTACCAATTAACAAGATGCAGGTATGTCCAAGCTAGACTGTGAAAACGACCTACGACGAAACAATAGGACCTGTAAGAAAATGCCAATCGAATACACATTACGGATATATATACTCCGTTGGCGGGTATATAATTACGGTACTACACTATGTAAAGACACACATGTATTACACTCCGCCAGTGAAGTGAAGTGAAAACTTGAATATTAACGTTGTGCATTTTTGATATTTTGGAGTGGTTAGGGAATAATTTTCTACGAATTGCTTTAATTATCAGTATAAAAGTACTATCATTTATGTGGTAGAATACAATACTTATTTACTGCGCTATCGTACACAAACGTGACAATTTATATTACATTAAAAAGTTTATCTCTAAGAAATCAAGCGCAGGCATACATTTTCGCCGCGCCGTGGTAAGAGAGGGGATACTTTCTCTCCTACGCCGAGCCCGCTGTCTCTCTCCATCCGTCTTACGAATTTTCGATCAGGACACGTGACCTAACGCGAGTTTAACATTTTTTACCCATTACAGAAAAAGCGAATAACGCCGCTAAAGAAGTTTTCATTTCAAAAATATATTTGAATTTAAAATATAAGAAATCGTTAATAAAAATATTAAGTTTTATGTTTTGTGATGTCATATGCCAATGATACACCAAAACATCTTTTAAAATATTATTATATGTATAAGTACCCATGAAGACACTATTACATGTATTTTTTTATTATTTGTAAAGAAATTGCTACTTTAGATAATATAGGTTTTCCGTATTTTAATAGGACCGAATCGCGAATTTCAAAGCCACACCCTTATTCCTACATTGATTAACTATAGCGACCGATGTTAAGTGGATAGCACTATTGGAATTTATTATATTGTTTAAAGCTAAGATAGAACAGGTCTGATACGAAACAACCTATCGTTCATGTTTACCGATCTAATATTCTTGGCTGTCAAGCCATAAATCGCTTGTTGCATTACTAGTTCCAGGTTGCGGTTTCTCAGTGAAACTACAAGCAGCTGTTTGAGAAATAGTTGTTGTTTTTATGTAATGGCTGTGGCGGCACAATGTCTCATATAGCTTGCGGTATTAAATTTACTCTATTTATTTTTATTTTTATGTGTTTACTTGTGTTAAAGGAACGATGCAGAACTTAAGATCATGATTCCTACGTTCGAATTTCAACCGGGGCAAAAATTTTGTACAAATCGCTAATATAGGGTCTGGTTGTGATTTTCTGTGTCTGACACTGTCTGAAATCTTATCACATTATAAGCGTTACATTGGGCACGTCTGTGTATGAGGTTTCATCTGTAATAGTATATAGTATGTATTATTATTATTCTAAGTTTTGGGTTTATGTTAAATGGAATTAAACATTTCGAAATTCGTCGCAGTTGTTAAAAATTGCTAATAATATAGGATAAGGTAAGGAAAATGTAATAGTTACCAATATAATAAGAAGGTATATTTGGCAGGATTATTAAGAAATCTGAGTTAAAGGGGTGATTAAGCGTCTAACCTAACATCTCGCGTTAATTTTTGATGAAGTATGTGTTTTAGTACCTATGGATACTAAAGTCTAAATAATCATACGATACTAAGCCATATACCTACATATTCTATGCATGTCTCATCGAGCCGTCGCCTAGTGGGATAGTTGCTTTTCAAAGAGTTGGTCTATACTTCTTCACACAGAGCTTGTCTATATTGGGCAGCTACTGTTATCCCTGTACATAAGATAGCTATTTTAATGACCTCAAACCCGGTTCTGTATTAGAAGTCAAAACTTTTTAGAACAAAGCATAATATTCTTTAAATAAAATGAATCTAGATAAATCACTCCTACTCGCTCAATCTCTTGAAGCAGATTGTCTAAATACCTAGTGGATGGTATATTTGCATCGTAAAATCTAAGCGTCCGAGCTTTTACTCAACAAAAATAATGACACTTTTTATGAAGAAGCTCCCCTTTCGAGAGTTACTAAACGACCACAGCAAAATATAACTCAGCGTAAATATTTTTTGCTACATTTACTTTATTACTGTGACTAAACACATCACATATTACGTTCTAACACCTGCAATGCATTAAAGTTTTTTTATGTGACACAAATATAATGTAAGAGGATCCATACAATAGATGTTATAGGAAGCGACTATGGAAAGACCAGAAACATCTTGTGACTTCCGATGGAAGGCGATACAATCAACTTTTATATGTGTAACCACGCTGCAGCTATATAATATGTTTAGGCCCGATCGTAACGCTCGTCTCGGGCGAAAACCTGTTTGACGATCAAGGCCGGCAAGGGTGCATTCCTTTGGAGGGCGCGGCCGGGCGAATTAGTCTAGAACTCTCTTTTGTGCGCGACGGCCGTGTCGATTAGATATCGGGAAGTTAAGTTGAAATCGTTAGGTCGCGTTAAGACCACCTCTTTTGTGT
>DWHP01009498.1:0-10186 GCA_018247895.1 Parnassius honrathi | reverse complement strand
GTTGACACTTGGCTCATATCTGAGGTCATCGCCCGTTTTTCTCAATCGATTTGGCACGAACTATATATAGTGGCATGCCATGTAGTTTAACCTATTTGTGTCACAGCCACAGAAATGAATCCATTTCATTTTACTTAAGAAGAACATTAGAAACTAAAGCCGATGAACCTTTTTAATGGTAACAAGGTAATTATTCTTGGTCCAGCGGTGACAACAAAAAAAAACAAAAATGAATATTATGATCGATTTAATTCTGTACGACATATTATCTTAAAATAATTCTATCCATATATTTTAAAAGACAGCAGTTAATTTTCATCTTAGGAACTTACGGTACAAAAGATATATATCAGTAAGTTTTAAACTTTTTATTTATCCTAGTTATATTGCATGGAAAGGTCAAAGACCATGTAGCTAATGTGTCTATTCAAAAATATAGTTGGGTATTCCGCATCATAAACATATAACATAATAATAAGATTACGTATTTGATTGACTTCTGGGTCTGGAGATATTAAGTTCACTGCGGGACCTCAGACCAATAAAGAAAGATTTTATACAGTACACTAAGTACATTCCACATCGAAAGAAAGTCATAACTATGCTCAACTTATTTTAAAAATATGGGCTCACACACACATGCCTTTTTAAAATAATTTACAACCAACAATATGGTTTACATGGGATGCATATATGTGTCCATTCAGCAGTGAACTTTTACAGGTGGATAAAGAAATAAAAAAATACTTGCGTAAGTGCGTGTACGCTACACCTAGCGAACGACCTTGAGCGTTCGGTCCTATTCATTCCATACGTTCTCGCTACAATACATCGAAACAAATATAAGAAACACGCCCAATTTTTAAAATATTTTCTTTATAAAATTGAATTTTTGTCATTTGAAAAAAAAAACAGATTCAAATGTTTGTTAATAAATTGCCTATCCGTTAGTGTCAATCGCAAAATAAAATAATGCTTATTTTATGCGGAGTTGTAGGAAAATTCATCAAGTATTTTCTCCTTTAAAAAAAATCAGAATTGGCTATTATGGAATCAAGATTATGTAGAAATTTAATAGATTTCTTATTAGTTACGGGATTACGGCCCTGAGTTGCCCAGACGAAGGTCGACTAGGTTAGGGTCCACGAATAACCAGCTCGACGAGCAATCCAGGGGAGAGCCCAATGGCTTATGGAAATTTAATACTTAAGGAATGCCCAAGCACACAACTTACCTAGTTCAGGAGTAGGGTAGATCACAAGGCGTCGTCAGCGTTGTGTGAAGGTGGTGTGGGTGTGTATATGAAAGAGGGTGTATAGTGAGTGCCTAGCTGACGTCACCAAGATAGGCGGACAACCCGCAGTCGCTGCACCGCTCCAAAGGACGCCCTCACTTCCCGGCGCCGAACTCCAGTCTCACTTCAATTAGCACAGTTTAGAGTTCAATCGAATTCACTTAATACTATATCAAAATGCTACGTAAGCTACACCTCAACGTCAACTACGGTTCAAATTATTTAGTTCGATATTAAAATGCCGCCTACACAATTCCTCGACGCAAATTAATAGCAAGCGAAGTTAAATCAATCACTCAATCTCGAAACTTTCTTGCGTTTGGAGTAATTAAAGGAACTTTTATGCCATTATTGGCGTTAGTGTGTGGCTTGTGTAGCATTTTGATATAATACGAAGTGATTTTGCTTGTTCGCTTGAAAGCTAAACTTGTGATTGAAAAGAGGTCGCGTTACTCTTGGACTATACTTCTGTGCTTAGTGACGTTAGACTGGAGTTCGGCGCCCGGAAGTGAGGGCGTCCTTTGAAGCGATGCAACGACAGCGGGTTTGTCCGCCTACCACAGTGAAATCAGCTCACGTATGACACATCTTCTTACACATACATACCCACACTACCTTTACATAACGCTGACGTCGCTTAATGGTCGACCCTACTCCGAAACTAGGTAAGTTGATTTGCTTGCTAGTCATATGTAAAAAAATTCTCCATAAGCCATTGGGCTCTCCCCTTTGTTGCTTGTCGAGTTGGATTACTATGGGCCCTAATCCAGTCAACCTTCTTCTGGGCAACTCAGGGCCATAACATAAATTATAGCCCATTGAAAAAATTAAATAGTTCAAAATGTTCACTTATACATTGCGTATCCATTAGCGTCAATCGCAAAATAAAATAATGCTTACATTATGATGAGATGCATGCTATCAATAATTATTTCGCATTTATGTAATTTACTTTTAGGAAGTAAAAAAAGATGAAGGTACTCCGGGTTTAACAATGACATCGGGACGTCAGTCATCTCAGTCCCGCGTGACCATGGGTGCTGGAAAGCACCCGGAACGTCGGGCATTAAATATAATTAAAATTGAACGCGATAAAATCCGTAAAAGTTTTAAGCAATGTGTAGTTCTCCTCTTTATGTAGTCTAAATTGAATTACATACCATGTTCTGTAACTCGAGTACTGTATTTTTGATGAGAAACACCAATAACTGACTCGGAGTATGCTGCTGCCCATCTCCCGTTTAAAATTCCTCTTTCCGTTTCTTTATTTCCTTTCTATTTAAGAGACGTGACCTAAATTTAAAACTACTTTATAGATAAAGAATTCATGGGATGAACACCTGCCAACCTTGGAGCCAAGCTTATAGGTCGATCGTACGCGCCATATCGGGTAATCCAATATAAGCTGACAGCTTTCCAGAAGTAATGATGAACGTGACATATGGAGAGATCATATAAGGGACTTACCCTTATTTGATCTCTTCATATGTCACGTGCTTTCCAATTTGTAATTTCATTAGTAGGTGAAAGTTAAATTAATTTGAAGGTTAGCAAACTATTTAGTGGAACATTTGCAAACCAAAATTTTTATCTTATAAGCTAATTTATTAATCATCGTTACAGCCCATTACCAGTCACCCGCTGAACCTAGACTAACGTAGTTAATTTCGTTAATTAGTGTCCAAAATTGAAATATTTTTGTTAGGAAATATTACAATGTATTATTGTCATGTATTTAGAAAAATGTAGAGATAAGCATAGAGGTGCAATATCAGTTGTCAATGTTAAATGTTCTCACAGCAATAATAGAAGGTACCACAAATATAATTGTACTACGTAATAATTGTGCTATTGCTATGCCTTATAGGTGTTGGATGGTTTCGAACAAATGAGTCAAAAGTGAAATAAAAGTGCAGTGTTTAATTTAAGAGTGTAGACGCATAGTGAAGTGAGTTAGTCGACATATGGTGCCGAAATCCGGGAACTGGACATAATCGTGAGTAGGGTGTGTAAACAGTGATAAGTGTTATGAACTCTAGACTTCACTAAGAACGGTGGTGATATACAACTTCTGAACTAAGTACGACAAAGCTTTTTCTTGAACAGATAAACTTGGTGGATTGCCTTATTATAAAAATGGAATCGCTTATTTTAAGCCAGGAAGACAAATTGGATCATCTTCAAAGAGGTTTTACAAATTATAAAAAATCACCGATAGAAAGAATAACGCTGGATTATATTGAAGCAAGATTAGAAAATCTAGAGAGGTTAAATACTAACTTTTTAACTGTACATGCGCAAATATTACAGACAGTTAAAAGGGAGGAAATTGATACCATGGATTATTTCAAAAACGATATATACATACAGTTTGAGGAGATAAATATGGAGTATAAAACAAAACTTAGAGATAATTTACGAACAAAAGTTTCACAAGAAAATAGCTCTATCACAGAAATACCTCAACCACCTTTGCCATGTGAAGTAAAACTACCTCAAATAAAATTACCTGTATTTTCTGGTGGATACGAAGAATAGCAAACATTTTATGATTTATTTCGTTCACTAATCCATAACAACGCTAACTTAACGCCCGTTCAAAAACTCCATTACCTGAAAAGTAGCTTGTCTGGTGAACCAGAGAGTTTAGTAAAGACTTTAGCTACGACTGATTTTAATTATGCAGAAGCCTGGAAACTACTAACACGCCGTTATCAAAATAAAAGATATTTGCAATGAAATTATGAAGCGACTATTTTCGCAAAGGTCATTAACACATGAATCAGCTAACGGTGTTAAGCTATTATTGGATACAACAAATTCTTGTTTGAAAGCCTTGAGCAATATTGAAGTTAAGGTGGCAGACTGGGACGTCATCCTTAATCACTTGGTTTTAACAAAATTAGACCATGAATCGAGAAGACTGTGGTAGGTACAAGTTTGCCAACTAGAATCTGAAAAATTACCATCCTGGAATCATTCAGCAAATTTTCTTGAGTCCAGATTCCAAGCACTCGAAAAGCAACCACAAACAAACTCATAAACAAAAATCGTTTCATGCAAATATATCTAAAGAAAAAAAGGTATCAAATAATAATTGTACAATGTGCTCAGGACAACATTTACTATATCAATGTAAGCAGTTTGGAAAGCAATCTCCGACCGAAAGAGTAGAATTTGTTCGATCACAAAAACTTTTCATCAGTTATTTATCACCTACTCACAATGTAAGATAGTGCCATCAAGCCACATGCTGTCGACGATGTGGCAGACGGCATCACACAATGCTCTTTATTGACAGAATCAACGACTCCAATAACTACATGAAAAAGAGCCCTGAAACGAGTCAAACACAGGAATCAACAAATCAATCAGAAGTTGAGAAAAAGATGGTAGCCCATTTTGCAAAGCAAGATGATGAAATTAATGTTTTACTGGCTACGGCGATTGCCAAAGTCAAATCAACTAAAGGCTACTCTCAAATAATCGGATTACTGATTGATCAAGACTCTGAAGCATCTTTTGTAACCAAAGCTACTGTACAATAACTAGGTCTCAAACGCTTCTCAGTTAATGGTTTAGTATCAAGTGTTGGAGACGGACAAATGAGAGTCAAGCATATGGTTCAACTAAGTTTAGAATCATTGCAAAATCCTGAGTTTTATGTTCAAGTGAATGCTTATGTTTTGAGTACCTTGACATCGTTTCTACCGTTTACTGAAACCAAAATTCGAAACTGGCCTGACATTGAAAACTTGGTCTTGGCTGATCCAAAATATGGTTCACCCGCAAAAATAGATATGATTCTGGGTACCGATATTCATGGTGAAATAATAAGAGAAGGTTTAATCAAACACCCATCTAAACACGGACCCATCGCTCAGAATACTCATTTGGGATGGGTTTTGTCAGGTCGAACTCATCAAAAGCCCCAATCAAATCCTCGATTTATACTCAACTCTTAAAGCGGTTTTGGGAGATAGAACGAGAGCTTGATGCAATTAAAAAGAATCAAACAAAGAACGAAATAAAATGCGAAGAATTCTACGAAAAAACGACAGTTAGCGATGCTGATGGACGCTATGTTGTCCGCTTGCCACTCTTCTTAACCTAGAGTGTCTAAAAAGAAAGTCACAAGAAATAGCAAAGCGGAGATTCATGTCTTTAGAAAAAATATTATTAAATAATCCAAAATTGTACGAAGAATATAAAAAAGAAATAAACGATTACCTAATACAAAATCATATGACCGTAATTAAAAATAATGAAATAAATAAAGAAAAGTCATCTAATAATTCGTGAACATAAAGAAACTACAAAACTTCGAATAGTATACGATGCATCCTGCAAAGGTGTTAACAATATATCTTTGAATGATAACCTACTTGTCGGCTCTAAACTTCAGCAGAATCTACGTCACATTCTGATGAGGTGGCGTTTACATCCAATGTGTATAGTAGCTGACATCAAGCAAATGTACCGTCAAGTGCGTGTAAATGACGAAGACACAAACTTTCAGAGAATTTTGTGGAGATCAAATACTAATCAACCTATACAACATTACACGCTATTGCAACTTACCTTTGGGACTGCTTGTGCTCCATATTTGGCAACGAAATTCATTCAACAGCTAGCTATAGACGAACAATCAAAGTATTCAATAGCGGCAAAAATAATATTATATGATTATTATGTAGACGATTAACTTACGGTTGCGAATCCGTAGATGAAGCTAAAGAAATTTATGACCAAGTGATAAAATAAATGAGTGTTGGCGGATTTATACTGCAAAAATGGAACACGAACTGTGAAGATATATTGGAATACATCGGAGAAGAAAGTAAATCACTAGAAGGACTAGTTTTCGAAATCAATAACGATATGATATTGGTGCTGGGCATAAGGTGGAATCGGACAATGGGACTGTTACGAATATGTCTTAAAATTATCGGATTTACCTGAAACAATGACTAAGAGACATGTCCTATCAAAAATAGCTAGATTATATATGTATATTTTGATCCCCTAGGATAGATAGGATAGATAGCACCAATTATTGTGACGACAAAAATTTATATTCAAAAATTATGGAAATCTGGTTTAAGTTTATACGAAACACTAACAGAAAGCTTAACGAAGGAATGGTTAGAATTCGAAAACGAACTCGCAAGGTAGAGAAAATTTGTCGTACCCAGATGAGTAAACACCAATGGTAAAGATAACATAGAGTTGCATGTATTCGCTGACGCATCGTAAGCGGCTTATGCAGCGGCAGTTTATTTGAAGACGGTTGACAGTAATGGTCATGTGTGTGTTAATTTAGTATCAGCGAAAACTAAAGTTTCTCCAATCGGCAAGGAAGTATTAATTCCTCGACTGGAGCTGTGTGCTGCATTGCTAGCTACTAAATTGATATACGAAACATCACAGATAATGAAGATTCTTAGCCTCTCAAACGTCCATGGCTACTGCGTTAGTCAAAACAAAAGTGGCATCGTACATCCCGGATAGTGAAGTATCCTTAGCGTCAAGTTTATAAAACTGACATCCAGGGACATTTGTGGTAATTTTTGTATGTTTTATTTTTTTGGAATCGATAGCTGACGAAATACTTTACGTATTACAAATGAGATGGCAGTGTAACAAGCCTTAACGAATGAACCATAATTATTTAACATCAGTCTACTTTACTCTCGATGTTTCGTAAACAAGTGTTTTTGGAGTGGAGTTTGTGGAGTAAGTACTTTAGTTTTATTTAAAATTACTTAGAATATTATACGTCACAATAAACTAGGTGATTTATGCTTTATGATTACGTATACATATCACAGTTCTTAGTGTAAAATTGAGTCTTATTTTAAATTTAAAGTATAACTGTTTTGAAAGAAAAGGCCGCTCTGAAGTTGTCGGCCCAATATTATTTTTGTTTACTTCGTTTTCCAGTAAAATTATATATAAACAAACGAGTGTAAGTTCGTAATAAACATAATAATGCACTTTATAAACAGAATTAAACTATATTCACAGAAGATTCGTTAAAAATGTTAGTGGGTTACTCAGGTTTTTTGTTGTGGCTAGTTTTATATCCACGGACGTAACGACAATAGTTCTAAACAAGGGTCGGGACAATTAGCAAAATATGTTTGCGAGATGTTTTGCTTTGTTATTTTTTACAGTCTTGGTCTTGGAGGGTGTTGGTTTTGAGTTTTATTTCTTAATAATTTATAATGATTCTTAATCGTAATCGTAATTTTGAGTGTTTCTTTAACACATTATTATTGTTTTTTTCCTTGATGATATTAATGGTTTAAATTAATACATACAACGATATTAGATCACCAACCGAAACTAACTTGGCTCGTTGAAGTCATAGAAGCCGAGGGGTTCGTACTGGAGGTGGTAGGGGACCATCTCAAGTTAGGAGGTATTTTAGATGTTTGTATTTTATAAAAATTACTTTTGTATATTTTGTTTATCCTATCTTATATAATATTTTTATACATGGTAGAGTCACGCTGTAGTTATTTTAGTAGTATAGTTGTAGCACGAATAGATTGGCTCGACCGGAGAAGGACCATGCTCTCACAGAATACATTCGTAAAATAGTAGCTTAATGCTGCTGTGTTTCATACGGTGTGTTTAAAGAACCGGAGACCCTTTTTAGTAGAAAGGAGGCATTATATCTTAGTGCTCACGGATGAAAACACATCTGCATTTTGATTTGTAATCGAGGATGGATGTAGATGTATATGGGCCGCAGCAAAAAGTTACAGCCAGAACAATTTGGAATGTAACAAAAACCTATTGATGGTTGTTTTATGCAGTACCACATATAATTTATTACATTTTATTTATGTTTTAGTTTTCATTTAGTCCTTTGTTTGTAAATATTTAGTTTAAATCAATCCTTAGTTTTAAATAAAATACTATTATTTGTAAAATATTTTTTATTGCAGTAAACTGTACACCAATTTTATTATTGATGTTTAATTTAAAACCCCAACTTAAAAAATATCATAACTACCTTTTTTAAGTTGCGTAAATTACAAAGTGTGAATGAGACCTTAAATAGGCGGCCATGTTGCCTATATTCAGCGAGTCTAAAGCGCTCTAGGCATCGCGATGAAACTACGAGGAGTAGGTGTTTTGTTTCGATTTATTTAATTACATAACTCTAATTAAACATTAACATATATGCATCGTAAAAAAGGAAAATACGTCTAGTTTGTTGTGACTTTGTTTTATTGGTAAAATACAATATTTCTTTGTTGAGGTGTAAATTAATAAAATGTATACGTTTATTTTTCTCCAAATTCAATGTTCACAACAATTTTTAATATCTTAAAATTTTTTTTGGGTTTTAAAACATGCATATGTTTAACTTGCATTCTTCTGTCAATTTTTTGTAGTTTTTGTCACTACTCTACCTATTATAGTTAAGTAGTTATTGGGTTTTATGATACAACATGCAAGCGCGGTAGCAGCCGAATCAGGGCCGCGCGTCAGCGGCTAAAGAAAATCTATATGCCTGGTCTGATTCAACTGTGGTGTTGGCTAACGGTGAGCCTAGCAGATGGTCAACATTCGTCAGCAACCGAGTCTCAGAGATTTTGACTATGTTGGACAAAGATCAGTGGAGTCACGTCAACACAAACGATAATCCAGCAGGCGATGCGTCAAGAGGAATATCCGTAAGCCGTTTTCTTGATAATAACTTGTGGTGGCATGGCCCCACATGGTTATAAAGAAAGACGACCCAATATATACAGACTAAAAGAAAATTTATAACTAAAGAAGAAGAAGGACCAATCAAACAGTTTCTTACAGTAAAGACAAGTCGTGAAGAAGATCCACTATTTACGAAGTTTTCGAGCTTAACTAAAACTTTAAAAGTATTAGCTGTATGTAAAGGAGTTTTAAGGTGGAAGCTACCTATAGGTCAAAGAAAGTTTTCTAAAATTGTTACTGTCAAAGAAATGGACGAAATTCTTCAATGTTGTGTCAAATATACTCAGAAGATCTTTTTTGAAAAGGAGATTCAAATGATAAAAAAGAGGGACATATTGGAAAAACAACCATCTTCTCTCTCTTTGTCCAATTGTTGAAGAGAATGGGGTGTTAAGATTTGGCGGCTGAATTCACCGTGCTCAGCTGGACCATGACAATAGGCACCCAATAATTATGCCTAGTGAGAGCCATATTACTAAATAAATAATATTAAATGCTCACACAAAGACGTTGCATGGTGGGCCACAAATCATGTTAAATTTTATACGATCTAAATACTGGATAATTCGTGCAAGAGAGCTAGTGAAGAAGTGTTACAGAAAATGTATGAAATGTTTAAGATACTCCAGGCAAGACAATAACCAGTTTATGGGTCAACTTCCTGAAACTAGATTAAAGCCATCTCGATCATTACAATCAGCCGGTGTTGACTTCATGGGTTTTATAAACAAACGTATGTCACCCGGTCGAGGAGTCAAAACATACAAAGGATATATATGTGTTTTCGTTTGTATCATATCGAAAGCTATACATTTAGAAGCCGTCTCGGATTTAACAGCTAAAGGCTTTATCGCAGCCTTTCGCCGTTTCGTGTCTCTTCGTGGTTACTGTAAGGATTTATATAGCGATAACGGCACCAATTTTGTCGGCGCAGATAAAGAGTTGCGCGAGATGCTGAATAGTATCAACTCTAAACTTCCTGATGAAATCAACAAACTGTTTGCTATTGAAGGCAACATTCTCCTAATTTTGGAGGCCTATGGGAAGCGGGAGTTCGATGCATGAAATCACATCTGAAACGAGTGATAGGTGATTCAAAGCTAACTTTCGAAGAACTTTCTACAGTTCTAGCACAAATCGAGGCATGCTTAAATTCACGTCCAC
>DWHP01009497.1:0-10186 GCA_018247895.1 Parnassius honrathi | reverse complement strand
TCCAGCAGTATCCTGGTCATCTGAACCCATAATTGGTTCAATTCCCTCCATCAATTGATTATAATCCTCCATGGACTAGTCACTTTCACAGTCCTGGTCTTCATAGTCGTCACTTTCATCGCTGTCGCTGTTCATACCGACACTGATAATGAAGTCCTCATTTTCACTCTCCCTACCTACATCGCGATTACAGTATTCTTCTTCGACTCTTTTGATATGGTTTACTTGTTTCTTCCAGTCGTCTCGCGTAATTAAAGCTATGGCCTCTTTTGTGAACTCCTCAATTTTATTTTCGTGTTGCTCCACATTTTTATCTGCGACCCGTTGTTTTATTAAATTCCAAACATGTTCTATCGAGTTCAGGTCGCAGTTGTAAGGAGGGAGTCCGATGACTTCATGGCCATGTTCACGCAGAAGTTTGTCCACCAAATATATTTTCTCAGGGCGATGCTTCTTTAGCTATATGAGCAGCTCTGTTTTGGTCCAGTCTTCTTCAAATGAGACACCGTGCTCCTGCATCGATATTTTTATGCCCACTTTGCGGGCATAAAAATATCCATGACTAGAATGGAGTTTTCAGGCAGATTTGGTATTAGGTTTTCTTTTAAATATCTCGTAAAGTTATTACCATCCATCTCGTCATTGTAGTCGCCTTTTTTGATTAAGTTTTAAATAATAATTCTGCATCATCCACAAACACATCCTCTGAGCCGGCATGAACCATTACCCACCTTTGTCCATGACTATCATTTTTGCGAATGCCTTTTTCGGTGGATGAGTGCCAGCACTTGCTGACAATATAATGGACATGGATCCACGACTCATCCGTATATACTACTTTATTTTTTTCCGCACCCATGGCATCATTTTGTCGAAGGCGGCGTAAATATTTAACTCGCCACGCTTTTATATTATCGCTTTCTATGAGCACCACTCGGTTCTGGCGGCATTTTTTAAATTTAAATCCGAGCTTTTCTTTTAAAATCTTTCTTAATGTCGTTTTGGAGCCTTTATAGTTTAATTCAGTTCTTGTTCAGCGTAGGTACCTCCTTTCGAACGTCGTATATTTAGGTCACAATATTTCTAATGGCACATATATCGAAGTTGTCCATGGTGACACGCGTATTATTTTTGCCTTTCCAGCCCTTACTCGGCGTACGGAGCTTGGTGTTGGTTTGTTCTGCAAGTTTACCTGAAATAAGAGTAAAATATTACTATTACTGTCTGTTATCGTTATAGAGCGACACTGAACTTAGTCATACTCGCTGCCAAAAGGACTCGTATCCAGGCCAGAAAATCTATATAAAAAATCATACTCGATAGAGGTAAGGCTAATCATCTTCAAATAAATTGATTTATCTATCTATCTTGGTCACGCCCATAAAGCAACCGCGTAAAATAATGTGTAGGTACCGTGTCATTACCTTCTTTCTTTATTTTCTATATAGTAGTCATCGATAAATTAGTCGCCATCGCTGCGCGTGCGGCGCTGTACTTTAACGGATGATAACGCTCCAAGTTCTTCTCTTCGTCGAAGTATTTTATAACGCTGTAAACAAGGTCACGTGCATCACTGTGAAGAATCTTTCCACGTTTTCATGAAGCCATTGTTCAATCAATCACAAAATGTCAACGTTCGTAACAAAAACTTAACGAAAACAAATAACAATCAAACGTAACGCAAACAAATAACAATCAAACTCAACAAAAACAACAATGAAAATCAACGAAAACAACAAAATAACGAAACGAAATTAACGATAACTCAGAGTGCGTCAAGTAGCGTGGAAAGCGAATCTTGACTGACTATTTTTTTGTAGGGCGTGTTTCACTATGTGAGTATAGGCAGCCATAGAGAGTGAGCGAGAACGCATGCGAGCGGACGCCATTTTCAGGTCTATTCTCTATCTGCGCGTCTTATACACGTTTAACCAAGAGTAAAGCGCGCTCTAAAGTCCACGCCACCACTGAAGTCCAATAGACGCTGCGCTGCTATCATAGAGATAGCTAAACGTCGCCAGTGAAATGTTAAGATTTTACTCATTGTCCACTTGGCAAAGTTAAAAAATGTAAACAGATTTATAAATGTGAAAATTTGCATGGATGTGAATAAAAGAGAAAATAATTTAGAAATAACAAAATAAAGCATCTAATCTCTATTTATACAGTTTTTATAGTTATTTTGTTTTACATTACCAAGGTATATTCTTCGTACTTATTAAACTCACGATTTGAATTCATTATTAAACACCGGGTCAAGAATGCGTATGGGTAATATTATTTTTAATATTTACTTCGACGTTTCGGCTGACTTGCACCAACCGTGGTCACGAGGTGACTGGAGAAGCGGTACGGTACCAATTGTCTTAAGTCTAATGTCCGCTTGTACTTCACATTCTAGGAGTATGTGCGCGTTATTCTCTTCGGCCACCATGCATACTCTGCAGGGGGTTGTCTGTTGCTCCTAAGTTTGGTATTCCTGGTGTTTATTGAAGGTGCCGTGACTGGTCAGGGCGTTAATTACTAAACACATTCGAGGTGGATTTAAATCCAGGAGGCGTTTCGTAAGTCTGCTATTTAGGTCAGGGATTGCTAGTTTGGCCAGTCTACATCTAGTCTATATCTATATCATCTATATCAAGGTAACACATGACTATTTTTTTTTTGCAATAGTTATGTCCGTCTTCAAAAAGAAGTTTTTACTCCAGACATATCACAGTCACTATCGCTCGTTTCTATAAAATTACTATCGGTCGGATTCGGTGTCGCTGTCGCTTTCTGTGGATACAAATCTTTTCATTTCTGTATTTATTAGCCCATTTCTGAAATATTACTTTTTACATGCTCGCATTGAATCCGCCAGTCTCTTCGGTGATGTTGGCAAAAGCAGCTTCTCTGTTATTTCAATTATTTGCTTCGGATCTTGTGCAACGTTTCTTTCTGCAACGGGTTTTTTATGCAAGCCTCCAAATTTTTTGTATAGATCGCAATGATACGGAAGGAATTTATCGATTTTATACACTGGTAGTTGTTTTATTTAATTAAATCGTATAAAACTGGTTTAGTCCAACTTTCTTCAAAGTAAATATTTTTTCTCTCAACTACTCTTACAACTAAGACTTTGGGTTTGACATTGTCGGATATTTGTCAATCTGTGTGCAGTAAGGTGCATTGTCCATTATCAATAATAATTTTTCAGATTGATTGGTTATTTCAGTCATCCACTTTAAAAAATTTGTTGCATTCACATCGTCATTATAATCTGCAGATTTCTTTTGGAAACTAAAAACAACAAACCTGATTTCTGACGCAGCAGATGCAATAACAAATCTTTTTTCGACTGAATCCGATATCAAGAGTCCATCTTCATCTGCACTTTGCCAACATTTCTTAACATGATATGTATCTTTTCTACCAATCAATGTTTTCTAATTCTTAAGGTATGTTTACGCTATAGGAGCCGAGCACGAGGGGAGTTTGAGCCGAGCACAAATTCGTGTAGTGTGGACCGATTTACAAGCCTCGAACGAGCGTGCTTCGAGCGTTTGGTACGTGCTCGATTGTGCTCCTTCTATTGTCGGTTTTTTGACGAACACAAAGGGATTTGCATCGCGCTCACAGTGCGATTGTTGTATGCTCAGCTTGTACTTAGCTCGTGCTCGGCTCCTCTAGTGTAGACCCCCCTTTACAATAGCTCACCATGCCGTAATATCATAGCGCTCCATCAATACCCTTGCTTTTGGACTGACAGTGTTTGAATCGGAAGCCTAATCTTTTTAATATTATTCGTAGAATTGTATTACGTCCTTAAAAAATTATATCTTCTTTTAGTTCCAAACGAAGCTTGTTTTCCGTTGGCAAATATTCCTTAACCACGTAGAAAAAAATTGATTTTTTGATTGATAAGTCAAAATCACCCAAAATATTTTTTCGGTTGCGACCGGCTTTTTCCGGTTGTAACAATTTTTCTGAAGAACTGGACGATCTGCCCTGGCAACTCCAAATATTATTTCCAGTCATGGCGGCGACTCTCAGCTGAACATTATTTAGAGCGCAAAAGAAAAATAGAGCTGGATTAACAGCTCTATTTTCCTTTTGCGATTCACAAAATTAGTTGAAAATTTTCAACACTGCGTTTCATTATTACTCATATTTCACTCAAAACAATTAAAAACACAACGACACGACTTTCTACAAGCTCTTCTGACCAAAGACAACTATTGAGTCAAAATAGCAGAACTGTCAAGTTAAGTTCGAGTTTTTGCCGTAGGTCATCAGTGGTGGCGTGGACTCTACTTCGTAAATTACAAGAACTGTAACTAAAGACTAATCATAAAGCTAATAAATAATTTTTATTTTAGTAAGCATTGCATTTATATTTTCCAAGATATTAATTTTTTGTGACCGACTTGCAGTGCGATTGTGTAACTCTAGGGTGATTTGTTTTTTTTTTTGCTTCGTGGTTTCGTTGTATGACTTAAATGTATCAGTATCAATCATAAGTCGATGTCTTTAATATGGATATTTTATTTTAGTTTACAAAATGTTATATTTAACAGTGGTAGAGCAACGAGGCAGATTTTACTATTGCACGTAAGTGCCTGCTCGAACCGGGTGGTACCACGACCTCACAGAAGAAGAGCGTGAAGTACCTTTCTGCGGCTGCGCGTGGACAGCGAAGACCATCCCCGCGTCTACGGGAGCCTCTGTAGATCCCATAGCGGTAATGCCGATACAGGCCGACTCATCGACCACGTACAAATGGCTGCAAACTCCATACTACGACAGGTCCTATTCGCAGGGATGTTTGGTGATTTTAACGCCCACCACATTAAATGGCTTGGTTCCCGTTTAACCGATCATGCGGGTAGATCAGTTTATGACTTTGCTTTCGCATATGGTCTGATACAACTGGTTACCTCGCTTACGCGGATCCTAGATCATCATGTACTTTCCCTGTTAGACCTTCTGCTGATCTTTCATCCGGACGGATATCAGGTCTCCGTCGATGCGCCTTTTGACTCTTCAGACCATTGTCTGGTCCGGAGTACGGTGCCTACCGCGGTACTATCGCGGTTGCGTTCTACAGGTTGCCGCCATGTTTGCCGTTATAGGTCAGCCGATTAGGATGGGATGCGATCTTTTTTTGCATCCTACCCTTGGGGGTGGGTTTGCTTCTCTCCGGATGATCCAAGCGTTGTTGTTGAATCTGTCGTTGATGTGGTGCTACAGAGAATGGAACTTTTAATTCCATCCTCTGGAGTGCATCGACGTCTCGACATAAAAATACCAGCGCTCTTAAAAAGAAGTATAATTCCACCTCCAGGTCCTTCAAAAGTGTTATTGCCAAGGCAAAGCCAGAGCATATCGGCAGGATTGGCGAGAAACTTATTTGACTTCCTTCGGGATCACGTGCATTCTGGTCTCTCGTCAAGATTATCCCAGGAAACTTTTGTCGACCATCTCTGCACAGGGAGGATGACTCACTGGCCCATGCCGCAAAGGACAAAGCCGATCTGCCGGGCTCTCTCTTTGCATCCAACTCGACTCTTGATGACGAGGGGAGTACACCGCCAACCATGCCGCGGTGTGAGTGCTCCATGCAGGATGTGCTGTTTACCCAACGCTTAGGCGCAGAGCACTGCTCTCCCTGTACGTCAACAAGTTGAGTGGGCCTGAAGGCGTCCCTCCTATTGTGCTAAAGAGTGTGCTCCGGAGTTGGCACCGGTTTTAACTCATCTCCCATACTCATAGAAGACAGCTTTAGTGCACTCGTTCCCTAAAAAAGGTGACCGCTCAGATCCGTCATACTACAGATCTATCGCTATCACCTTGTTGACCAAAATGTGGAAACAGTTATTAACTGCCAGCTCATGAGGTACTTTGAGGATCACCAGCTGATTAGTGACCGCCAGTACGGTTTCCGTCGGGGTCGATTAGCTGGTGATCCTCTGGATTATCTAACCCATAAACGAGTGGAGGCAGTGGAGTCCAAAAGGTTAAGTGTCGGCCGTTAGTTTAGACATATCGAAGGCCTTCGATCGGGTTTGGCCCAAAGCACTTCTTACGAAGCTTCCTTCCTATAGGCTTCCCGAGAAATTGTGATAGGAACTGATATAGAAATCCTCGGCGTCGACATATCGAGTGACGTGCGGTTTCGTGGTCACTTAGAAGCGAAGCCCAATTTGGCCTCTAAAAAGCTTGGCGTGCTCAGCAGAGCAGGAGAATATTTTACGACTGCAACTTCACAAGCGCCGCATATGGAATACTGTCCCCGTCACTGGCTGCCAGTGCCCCAGCTGTTTCCATTTGATCGCATCCAGAGCAGAGCAATTCGAATCGTCGGCGACCGAGCTTTTTTTGAACCCACTGGTACTGCGAAGAGATGTTGCATCTCTTTGCGTATTTTATTGCATTTCTCACGGGGAATGCTCTGAGGAATTGTTCGGACATCGCGATAAAAGTCGCGATACCATCCATATCTTCTAAATGACTAGCGGTCAACCACTGTGCGATTTAAAAGTTTTGTTCCTCGCACAACTTCCTTGTGGAATCGACTATCATCAGAGATTTTTCTGGACCTATACGACTTAGGGACCTTCAAGAAAATAGCCTACTCCTTTTTAGAAGGCCGGCAACGCATCTGCAATTCCTGGTGTTGCTGTTATTTATGAGCGGCGGTAGTCACTTACCATCAGATGAGCCGCATAAACGAGCATGCAGTTCATCTGATATAATATGAACCCCTCTCTTATAATAATATTACGAGCTTAGGGTTCGTGACAATAAAAACTGCCGATTGAATTGCCAAAATTGTCACTTTAATTACTGAACACCAAATAATACTTAAATCACACTAATAATTAATCACGCTTAACACTTTAAGTTCACTTTATTGCGCTTCGAAAGCTTTGCTCGTATCGCCAATTCAATACTGCACCGTTCGCGGCCCTCAACGGCTTTAAATAGGCCTTTTCCACCGAAACACCCAGAATATTCCAGCAAATACCGGCCCGCGACCGACCAGGTGCAGAAAGTTCGAGTGTGGAGCTTTCTAGAAAGCTTAGGTCTTCCATTCGATACTAGATGGCGCTGTTGGTGGAAAGTTCAGGAATGGCATTTTCTAGAAATCCCTCCTCGCTCTTTTCCCCGACACTAGATGGCGCTAGTGCCAGGTACCAGACATCAACTTAAGCGCGCAACAATAAGAATTTCAAATCTGCAAGGGAGGGATAATAGTCACCCACCATTTCTATATGGATGATCTCAAGTTGTTCGCCTCCAGTCAGCCAGATGGAATTGCTGGACATCACTTGTGAATTCAGCAATACCATCAGCATTGACCTGGGGATGGATAAGACCCAGCAGTTCGGAGCATTTTCGACCGTGAGACCATATGGAAGGAGAAGGAGCTCCATGGGAGGTTCTACCTTTCGGGATTACGGTCGTCTCCCTTCACTGGCTACGCTTCGGTGGCCTCTTTAGAGAAACCGAGAGTTTTGTCTGTGCGATACAGGATCAGGCTATCAAGACCAACAACTATCGGAGATACATCCGAAACGATGGTGCCGATGACATCTGTCAAGCTTGTCGTTATTCCCGTAGATAACTTTGACATGTCTTCTCCGGTTGTTCGGCTCCTTCTAACTCTGAGTACTTGCATAGACATAATCTAGTAGCCAGGAGAATCCTGGATCACACGAGGATCTTGCTCTGAAATACGGTCTCGTGGGTCGGAAACTGCCTTATTACTTGCCCGAACTCGTGCTCGAAAACGACCGTACCAGGCTCTACTGGGACACAGACAAGACTACTTCTTGCGAATAAACCTGTTATTGTGCTGATGGACCGGGCACAGTCAAAGATATTTTTGGTGGGCATTACCATTTCGTATGACGAGAACCGCGTGAAAGCCGATACAGATAAAGAAACAAAATATCTGGACATGGCTCACGAGGTGACCGACATGTACGGTGGTCTGCAGACCGATATTATTCCTGTAGTCGTTTCTGCGAACGGACTAATCCCAGTCAGCCACTTGGGTTATCTGAGGCGACTGGGACTCCGTGATGGACCGTTCCGGGCTCAAATACAGAAGGCGGTGCTCGATACCGCCCGTATCGTCCGCCGGTTTTTTTCGCTTTCCGCATAACCCTCGGCCGTTTGATGTCCCCTGCCGAGGGCTTCCATATAGATGAGCTTTTATATGTTATTTATTATTTATGTTGGTATATTTAATATATATTTATGTGTATTTATTTATTATATCCTTTTATATATTTATTCAGTCCAACCAGATGAGAATACTTTATATATACTCCAGATAATAGTTACAAAATAAAACCCATTTGTGGAGTGAAGCCAGTAGGCAAACGATTTTCAGTCGAGTTACATAATCGTACTGTTAACTTTTATTCTTTACGAGTGTAGGAAATACCTAACCGTTACTGTTAAAGGTTATCAAAGTCCAATGTTGAACATGGGCTGCCCCCATAGGTTGCCTCGTAAGAGGGTTATTTGTCGTAGTTGCCACGCTAGGCAGGCGGGTTGACGACCATAGGCCTTTTAATTGGTATTGGAAAGACGCTGGTGCTCATCTCTTCAGCATCTGAGCTGGTGCTCATCTTTCACTTTCTCTTTGTCGCCTCTTACGATATCCACTGCACGTTATGGGGTATTGGATATTCTTACATTGCTGCTAGATGGGCATTACGGTACTAGTACATTGCGCGCTGAGCTACGGTCTTCTTTACTCGACGGCGAGCGGCCGAGATCACTTGTTCTTTGCTTTGTTAATCGCGAACGTTGTTATCGACTATCTAACACTTTTTTTTGGCGTTAACTAATTTTGTTAAATGTGACTAAGAAAACGGGATCGTTCGTTCTGAATTGCCTGTCTATTGGTAAACGTGGAAGTCTTTGTAAGAGTATTGCTGTTGTGTGGGTGCTTACCGTGTGGTGGCTATATATAAATAGACTGTAGTGGTTCCGGTAACGGTAGTTGTTGCGTTTGTAGCTGAGGTCTCACTGCAGTTTTGGCACGTAGCTACTGACGTGAGTTTGTGTATGACGTGGTAACGTGTTGCGGGTGCAGGAGTGAGCACGGAAGGCGTGTCGCTGCTGCAGCGCTGGGTGGAGTGCGGCGGCGACGTGCAGTCCGCCGCGCTGGTGGCGGCTCGCTGTGCGCCGCCGGACCTGCTGCGGGATCCGCGTGTGCTCAACTGGCTTGAGAGGTCAGTCTCTACATACCTTCGTCTAATAATGTCTCGACGTAGACTAGTCATTTGCGCAGACCAAGATAGTACCCGAGTGTAATGCGCAAGCACAGATACACTCTTTATTACTCTCATAGTTTAACACGACCGATGAAAAATCAGGCGCAGGACCAACGGCTTTACGTGGTTTCCGAGATGAAACTCCACCAACTTCAGGCTAACACTGACATTTTTTAAGAATAAAAACCCAATAAATGCTTTTAGCCCGTACCAGTCTTTGAACTGGGAACCTCATAATATTCAGTAGTCGCCCTTATTACCATTAGACCATCGTAAACTCGATTATATTTCGTACTCATACGAATAAAAATATACCACGTTTCAAGTAATATCAAAACCATGCTCAACCTTTTGACACGCACACGCACACAATTTCTTTTTATTCATTTCTAGACTGTATTTGTAAATTATTTTAAGTATAATATATATACACATATAAATGCATGAGTACTTACAATAAGTTGAACGTGGCTTCATTTAAATAAACAGCACTCAGTCTATATTTATTTCTTGGTCTGAAATTTCGTAATATTTTGTTGATGAAATTTTTATTTATTACTAAAGCTCTTATTGTGTTCTAACTCAGATTAAAATTATGAGGAAGTAAACAACTGCCTATCGTTCCTTCTAAAGTTAGATTAATATAAAAATAAAATGTTTGTTGTGAAAGGTTTTCCATTGGTGCAGGTGGATTTTGGATGCCTTTTTTTTTTGCGGATGGTAAATCATCTAATGACGCCTTTTGCTCTGGGTGAAGCGGAAGGGAGTGTCAGTCTTTTACTGACTAAAAACCATCCGTGTCCCTTCAGTGCCCTTACGTTCCGGAGCAGCGGGATCTCTTTCGAACAGCCCGCAGCCCCGGCAGGCGTCGGCCCTTGCGGGCCCCTTCACGCTGCTGACAGCTCTTTGAG
>DWHP01009496.1:0-10187 GCA_018247895.1 Parnassius honrathi | reverse complement strand
TCAATATCGTCAAGTATCGACTATAGCGGTACTTTACTAGTACTTGATTATTGACATCTGTCAAGTGGGACTTCGTAATTGGAATAGAGTTTAGGTAACATGGTTTACCTGCATAAGTTCATCGTGGCTGATATATGATATATGAATGGACGACTGCACGTTTTGTTGACTAACGCAGTCGACTTCTTTTTCCTCGTCTATAATCTTTATCTTCCATTCTAAAAGTTTTTTTGAATGAATATAATACTAATTGTGGTCACCGTAAAAACTGGCTTTTACCTTAGGCGGATATAGATAGTTAGATACTTACATATAAAAATAATAATCGCAACAAGTATAATAAGATTTAAAAAAAATACAAACAAATTGAATAATAATGTCACTTGTCGTCAAAGACATTTAAGTACGTATAGTATGTAGTACCTCGATGACCGAGCTTTGCTCGGTATTTTTTTTTTGGAAATCGTGTTTTTTGGAAACTATATTTAGATACGAATTTTTGCTTTGCTTTGTGTATCGATAATCACCTTTTTCGAATTTTATATTGATTTTAACATTGTTCCATTTCTAGACGCGCTTAACTGTTAAGCTGTCACCTACACCATGCTATAACACAAAGACATATGGTCTCTAGTCAAAAAACTAACGCAAAATAATAGGCACTTTTGACGTTACCTACCTAAAAATAATTGTTTTTAAGAGCCATCTTACATTTCAGCGTTACGCAAATTTAGGTATTTTACGCTCCAAGGCACTATAATACTCTTATTATTATCGACTAAACGATCTTAATCTTGCATTATACAAGTTTTCTTAGGATGGAGTTCAGTGGATGGAAAATATTTGGTGTGTCATTTTTATGCTATCTAATTAATTTATTGTTATCTATTTTGATATATTTTTCATTATTTACGAACCTTAGTGTTGAAATAAGTACACATAAATATTTTAATTGTAACGCAGTAATCGATTGTTAACGGATGTTGGTTAATAATCGATTATCTACTAACGGTAGCGTAGTGGGATTAACAAATAAATATCACGGTTGCAACCTGTTTTGATAAATAAAATAACCAACTGTAACTACTATTTTTTAATCGGTACTTACAATCAATTACCATATTTTTTATTATAAAAATATTTGCTGCAACGGTGTTGACCTAGCGTATCTCGAGTGAATAATTTCAATCAATACACACTTTTTATAAAACGCTTGTAACTTGGGTAACATATATTCAAAATCCAGAATTTGTCGCCTTTGTAGATTTTAGTACGTTTACTGAATAATCTGGGCCAGTCCATATGGCAAGCAAGCAGACATCTTTATTCTCAATTATTATTTCTCCAGAGATAGGATATGTTTTTTTTAAGTTTAGTGACACTTTGATATTTGTATTTATTTTTCTCCATTCCGACTGGTAAGAAAGCACAGCTACGATCATGTGCGAATTTATACTAATTGAAATAGGCTGTACGGTAGTAAATACTTTCAACGATCAAAAAATGCGATCGTAGTTGAGTTCTATTTCGGAATACAGGCCAAAATAGCAGCACCTAAAACAGCAATCAACAACAATCAAGCATTATATAACAGCAATCAACGCACACTACGATAATAATGAAACGAGTAGCGCGCGAAATCAAATGACACAGGGCCGGCACAGATGGCCGGTGCAGTGAAATATATGGTACACTTATTTAATTAATTAGAAAAATAATAGTAGCGATTTAAGTTAAAATATAGTATAGTTAAGGCCAATGTTGGTGATTATTTTGGTATAAATTTTACGTCAAAATGATCTAAAACTTCGGAGCTATTGAGGCTTTTTGTGTGTATCGAAGCTTTTTCGGTCGTTAATTGAATTATGTCGATTTTTTTTCCTTACGTGAAAGGCATACAACAAAAATGTATTTTATTATTATTAAAGTATAGGATATTTTTGAGGTAATAAAATATTTTTTGATGGTCGATATTCAATAGAATCTACAAATTAGAGCTCCCAAGTTATGTCTCTCAGAGTTTTGGACTATACATGCATCGGGAGAATGATCATTAGTAAATAAATCAATTAGTTATTTAAAATTTGCCATGAGCTTATTGTAGTAGAGAAAACGAACTATTTCTACCAAGTAATTGTTATTTCAAGCAATGAACGGAAAACATATAATTTCAACGAGGAAACCTGTAATTTCGCGTTTTTTTGTAATTCTCTTTATAATGCTACTTGCAGATGAGTTTCACATTTATTGCATTTGATAGCCTAATTGGTTTCCGATTGTGATCAATTAATGAAAAAAATGTTTATAATTCCTCTCTTGATGTTAACCTAACACTACCCAAAAAATTCTGAATAGACTGAAACAGGCGAAAATCTGAGGATGCAAGGTCAGGACTATATGATGGATACATTAATGCTTCTCATCCAAGCTCTCTCAATGTTTGCTGAGTGGCCAAAGATGTGTGTGGTCTGGCGTTATCATGATGAAAGATCACTCCTTTTCAGTTGATCAATTCTGGACATTTTTTCTAAATTTATTGCTTGAGTCTAATTAGTTTTTGGTAGTAGAGATACGAATCGATGGTTTTGCCCAGCGGTAAAAGCTCATAATAAACGATGCCCTTTGCCCTTCCCATTCCGCCATACAGACAGCTTCACGTTATTGCGTGTTAATTCGAGTTTCGCTACAGTCTATGGAGCTTGACTATCCTTTGACCATGATCCTTTCCCAAGTTATTGTCGTTGGTGATCCATTTTTCATCACTAGCGATCAATCTTTTCAAAAACGGTTTGGTTTCATTTCGTTTCAATAGAGCATGACAAATGAGTACACGATTCATTAGGTTTTTTTAGTGAGCTCGTGTGGTACCTAAATATTGAGCTTTTTTGTATAACGAGATTTTTTCAAATTGGTTCAAAACTGTTTTGAGGTCAATTGTCAATTACTCGGATATGTCGGGACTACCAATATGCCGATTTTATTCCACTTTTTAGAAATGGCATCAACTTTATGCGTAAGAGGACCAGAGCGAGTTGCATCTTTGACATCAAAATTCTCGAACTGAAACTCTTGAACCGACTTTGTGCTACTCTTACTGATAGCGCATTAGGTTCATAAACGTCAGAATTTTTTTCCTGGCTTGAGTCGCATTTTTCCCTTTTTGTATTAAAGCTTTAAAATGTATCGAATTTCTTCGTTATGTTTACTATTTTGGCGGACAGAAAAACAATTAAAAATTGCGGGAAGGTGTTTTTTACTTTTTATTTTTCTTTCCCTTAATATCCCATATTATGAAAACCAGCCAGATACAAACAGTACAACCTAATAGATTTTTCTTCAATTTTGTACAAACAAAATACGAAGAAACATTTTTCCTGACCTTTTATAAATCATAAAATATTAAAGTCATAAAAAGTATAAGGAAATTTGGTTGAATTGGCATGTCAGGGCGGGTGGGACATCATACACTTTTTTACAAATGTCTGACAGCAGATGGTGATATTTTGGGCTTATTTATATTTTTTTTGCACGGGATTTAAACCCTGGACCTCATTATCGGTAACCGCGTTAACACGACCACTGGACCAACGAGGCATTTTTCAGAAAAGAGTAATATCCGCCACGACATGTGCTCCGAGGCCGCCCTGAATGTACTCATTACGTACATACGTCTCTTACGATATAAGATACGTGTTTCCGTGACATAAAGCTCCTGAACATGTTGGGCCTAGGGCACTTACATCTTCGTAGCGTATAAAAGAACAAGCGTTATAAATGCTTTTTAATAAAGTATGTTTTTGTGTGTATCTTGAAATCCTAAGTATCCCGCTGCGTCATCGTCAGATCCCATATACACGCAATTTTGACTCTGAAGTCGTGATCTGTTTCCGGACTGAAAGTTGTTTTTGAAGGGAAAACTTCTATAGCGGCGTTGTACACTTTTTCTGTAATGGGAAAAAAATCTTAAACTTGCGTCAGGACACGTGACCTGATCGAAAATTCGTAAGACGGCGCGGCGTAGGAGAGGAAGTATCCCCCTCTCTTTTTACGGCGCGGCGAAAATGTATGACTGCGCTTGATTTCTGAGAGATTTTTGTATTATTTTGTTAAAATCGACATTTTAAAATGTTTATTGGCCTTTGATATTTTAATATAAGTTGTAAATTGTCGATAATATTGTAACTTGGCTTAAAAAAAGAGACTCCTGAGTTTTTTGCCGATCCTTCTCTGATATCTTGGTCTTGTTTTTGCGGCGTTGATTCGACGTTCATAGAAATGTTGACTTTGAATTTCTTATTTTTCCGAGAATGTTGATGAGATTAGAATTTGCACGTTATAACCTGAATACCTGTCGAAACATATACTCGTTGTAGTCCTTACCAAATTTAGTTTTAGTACATCGTTCACAAAATTTTATTTCTACCTATTTGTTCGAAGTTCTCCTCGTCTTTGTCAAACAAATGCGTTGTCAGAAACAGGAACAGAAAACGTTTTTATTCAATATAGATTATAAATAATACTTATTTAAAAGTCACTCTTTTGTTTAATTTATCACTGGTTCAGAAAAACACCTCTGTCCTGGGAAGAAACAGCAAAAACACAATGGGACTTATTTTGAAAAAAAAAAAAACACAAACAACAATAAGCTACACGAAAATTAAAAATTATGTTATACAATTAACAATAAAAAACAAATTAGATATAGCTTAATCATAATAAATAAACATCAAAAGGTGCTTCTTCAATACACAGAACAATAATTTTATACAGAAGCCATCACCGATATTGAGCATTATGTTAACTTAAAAAGTCGACCAGAGCTTTGGTCAACACCAGATCTTTTTACGGGAGGAGAGTATCGCCTACAGCAGAACAAACAAATGCAGCCATTTTCAATCGTAGTTACATGTTCGAATATTAACTTTAGGTTGGTAAATTTTTAAATCGCAACGTCCACTAAATCCGATGAGGAGCATATAGTAAAATGTATTCTGGAAGTTTAAAAACCAAAACATAGTGGTTTATTCTTCTCTTTGTATGTCTGCGCGAAATTAATACTGACATTTAGACAGAATGCCCTCGGCACAGCTTTTGCTTGACGAGAGGTTCTAAACGCTTAAGGCGCTGTCCTATTGCCATTGCTCGCACGATGATGCGATGCGATGTCATAGGACGACGTTCAATAGGACATTCCGCAGATATAAGCATGTTTAAACGCACGGTCGCACGATCATTTTCGTCGGACGCAACGCATGATCGCGCGAGCGATGGCTATAGGACAGCGCCTTATAGTGTGAAATCTTTACGCTGTGAAGAGGTACACTACCTCTGTAAATGTTGTATAACTGCCATTAGTTAGACATCCTTCGGCTGTTAAGAATTCAGCTTTAAACGTTGTAAACGCCTCTATCGGCAGGTTATCAGAATCGACCTTCTTCCCATTTTTTTCATGCAATAAATACATGATAGGTAATAAATTGTCAGGAAAATAGGATGGAGATGTCTAGATAATTCCGGAGTATTTCCCTATACAACAACCAAAAAGCATCTTCTCCATCTCAACGCAGGCACTGTGCGGATGCTGAGCACTTTCACACGCATAAATAGAATATTTTGTGGTTCTACGAAAAGTGCTATTTTTGTAGATAGAAGAGCACATCTACTTGAAACCGTGTATAAAGCTATGAGACAAGTTACAGGTAGAAACATGTTATTCACCAAGACTTCCAGAAATATGATTAGGGTAACAACGTCTTTATTCTGATTCTTAATCGACGATAGATATGTATCTATGGGTCATAGTATCCACTCACCATTAGGTGAACTGTGTGCTCGTTCGTCACTCATTTTGTGTTAAAAAAGATCAACAAGCTTTTTGAAACTTTTAAACTGTTAGAGAGCCAAAATGTTTGGAATGGCAAAGCGGAGTTTCTTAGATACTAACTACTTTGACACAGTACCTATCGCTCACTTGTCGAAGATACGTGAGGATGTGCCCCGTTGTTATTCGGCGACACTTCAACCAAAGAAAACAAAAAGTTTCATGTTTATCTAACGGTTTTCGTAAAAGCTCAATGCTAAACGTAGGCCTTCGCCATTTATTGCTTCATAGATACTTCCTGTAGTGGGGACGATTGACAAGTGGGTTGGCAACCGTAGTCTTTTTTTGATGATGATGAGATGACCCCTGGTTTCGCTCTATCGCCTTGTACAATACCCATGGCACGATATAGGGGATATTATCACACCATCACCACACGCGGATTTTTTTTGTGTAAGTAATTTTTTATTATCCTTTCTCCTTCCTCATACGTAATAATCCGCTGGTATACATGGACCTTTACCATAGTAGGGAGGTGATGAGATACTGATTTGCCTAAATCGCTACGCTTAGCAAGTAGGTTGGCGTTCATTGTACCAGCTGCCTTACGCCTTTGATGGCGTTCTCCCTCGCTGGTAGCATTGCCAGACGTCCGGATAAAGCCTGACACAGTCAGGCTTTTTAGTTGCGTGGCCGGCCAAATTAGATGGTGTCCGGCTTTTGTTAGGCTATTTAAATTTGACCATTTCTTTACATTTTTCATATACTTACATACTTTTGCAAATGTCGAAATTAATATTGTAATGAATATTGAATAATTAATAATAAAGAAGACTGATTTATTTAATTGTTGTTATTTCATTAGTACTTAAGAAGATTTTACAGTAAATGATAAAAAGCACTGTTTTACTGTAAAAAAAATATCTTTTACTAAGACAAAAATTAAGGATGTCTGGCCTTTTTACTAAAATATCCGGCTAAGCTCGCTGGTCTGTCCGGCTTTTCGGTTTTAAGACCCGGCAACCCTACTTGCTGGTCTGGGTATTTTCTATTTGTTATAAACGAAATTTGTACACCGCTATCTATCGGAGACCATAGGATCTTTCAATTATTTTCCATAGCAGTTTGTTACAACCACAAAACGTTAACTCGCCATCCACGGCACGATAAGGATCCATAACACCGCATCGTACAATTTTCTTTATAATTAATTTATACCTAATATTATTGAACACGGCGTTTATAAAAAAATCCGATAATTATAAAAAATTTAAAACCTTCCTTTGTTGATTCAACATACATATAAACTTAAAATGATAATATGTAACGTTTTCTCTCTGTTCCTCTTTAGGGTTATCTTCCTGATATAGTTATGACAGTGACAGACAGACAGACTCCGGCCGATGAATGTTATTTATCTTATTTATAGAGTCATAATTAACCTTAATTACATTATGTCACTTCACATTAATAAATTAACGCCTGGTTTATAAAAAAAATCCTATTTGGTAATTTAAGGATTTATTGTTTCTAGTGATGAAAAGATATTATCATTTGAAGTCAACTTAATGTTCAGTTTTTTTTTAAATATGTAATAACCGATAATTTTTCTAATATTATAAAATCATCTTAAAATAATTTTTCTGTCGTTGAATCGACTGCTATATTTACAAATAAGTGAAACAAAATGGTGCCTGACGAAAAATAGTATAGTACTTACAAATATTTATCAATTTCTATGTATGTTGTGATTGTTGAGGTAGTCATCACACGGACAAATGGTAGAAAGATAACACTGAGTGATGTTACTTGGAGGCTAATGATTTAAACGAATAACAGGTGAGCGTTGGAGTAGCTGAGATAAAATGTGAAGGCTGCGCGTGCGGAGCAGGCGCTCGGCGTGTGACGCAACGCTTGCGCTCAGACGCGGTAGCGCCGCTCGCCCTCGCCAGCGCTACGACCCACCGAGCTGCCTCATAATTGTTACACGACGAGTTCAATAATTAAGCGATAAATATATCTGCCGTGTTGCGGCGAGAGGAGGGCGGCAGTCGAGTGGCGACCGCGTCGCGTATCAGACACCCGCGGCGAGTGATGGACCCGATGCTCATTCGACATTTTTCTATCGGACGCCGAAGGAATCTCACCGAACTGGTTCCCGCGCAAAGCTGCATTAGTGCGCCGCTCTGGTGAACCCTTTCGCTTGTAAATGTGCCGATATTTACATATGCGCGCTCGATCTCGCGTCGAACTTTCGATCTGCGGCCGCGCTTCGACTGGTGCGCCGAACGAGCCGGGCGCCGCGCCTGTGCCGGCGCCGCCCCAGCGCGCTCACCTCTGGCACCACGTGCGATGATCCACGTACGTTATACTTTTAACTAATTTCCCGTTTATTTTGTGCTATGTGGTACGTATATTCTACAAAAAGAACAAAAGAAATTTAAAGTTGTAAAATAAATATGTCTGTAAAACCAGAAAGCAGTAAAAATAGCTGTAATACTAAAAGCAACTTTGATGACAATTATATATATGCTGGCGTTGTCCGTTAAATAACCGTCTTATGTAAATTTGGTGTTTAATATTTTGATCAGCATCGAATGAAATGTTTTCGTTTTAATACTTAAATTAATGTAATTTGAATCGAAAATCTAATTGTTCAATATACCAATGGTCAATTTATATATCAATTGACTAATATATTTTCGAACATTCATTTGATGGTCATAATCTTTACATATTTTTATGAATTTTGCTTAACTACCTGCGTTGTATAGCGCCGCTGCTGTTTTATTAACAAGTTTAAGTTAATGTTACTGGTACAATTTTATAATAAAGCTAAACGTTCTCTTGGGTACATGAAACTTTTCTTGTATCCAAGAGAACGTTTACTTAAAAAAATTTTGATACTGATGATGCCGGGCTACTTATATGTAAAATCAATACCCGAAAATTACAAAAATAGCTTTAAAATATCTTCGGTAAAACTATAATTGGGTAAGGTGTTACTCTAAATTTACATGAAACGTTGTTTGATTAAACTGATAGACACGTATAAAAACTCAATATAAAATTACCTACAGCATAACAATATTATATAACTATAGGTATAACGTCAAGTTGAGTAAATTATACGTATACGAAATATCTATCTATACTAATACACAGCTCATGATGTTAGAACTGTTATAAGTTTTTTCCCACTTGTTTTAATGGCCTTTAATAATAAAATTATACATAAATAAAACCTTATTTTAATACGACATTGAGATTGAAGTAATAAACATGTTGAAGTGGAAGAATTAGTTTGTTATCGAGATAAATTCAATTATTTTAAAATGCGTTATTCAAAATAATTTAATATTTAGGATAATTTTTTAACAATTATCTTAACTGTCAAACTAACCTTCATGAATTTTGTCTTATCATAAAAAAAATTGCATATGTTATATAACAATCAAAATTATTTGGACTACTTATTTTTTTAATTAAGTCGGAAAGCAGACACTCAGTATGTAGGTAGAGTTTAGTTTATGCACGGAGTTTATCATTTTATGAGGATATCTGCAGCAGAACCAGAGTTACTGATACATCCTAAAGGAGTGAGATCAAGTGCAAATGATCGGACGATATAGCTCGCAGAACCAATCACTATGAAAAAACGAGGTGTTACGTGGTAGAGCCATGCTGCATTGATGTAGATGCCTATGCATCATACATATTCTAATTAAAAAAGGTTCTCGAGTAGGCAGCTAGGCAGCCGAATCTGAAACGTAGGGAAGCCTAAACAGAGAGAGGCAATAATAAAAATATTTTGGGCTGATTAGATCATGGTACGAAACCACATATTAGAACACAGATTAAGATGTTGAAATAATACAATCTGCAAAATATAAACGTAAATAGTGTATTGAATGAAATGTTCTTAAATTTAAACCGTTGTCCGTAACATTAATTTTTTTGCAGTTGATTAAAAGTTAATATCTACTCAATACTCAACTTACAGTAGGTACTTACCATATTGTGCTGACAAATTTTAAAATTTTAAAAATTAGTCAGTATTATTAGGTAGTAACATTAGTTTTTTAAATGCGGGCACGTTAAAAACTAAATGTGATGAACATTAAACACAAATCATGATCGTTAATACAAAATAGGCCATGAATTCATTCGACAGGCACGTTCACGAGACTTTCTAATTCTTGGGGTGATTTAGAGGAATTCTGAAATATTATTTTCTTGACGTCTAGTGTCTGAGATTATCAACTACTAAAGTAGAGGTCAATCTTTTCTTATTGCCAGTTTAATAAATACTTAATAATTAACCGCTTTATTATAAGTGTTTATCGCTTTTAAGTGAGTTATGCGT
>DWHP01009495.1:0-10187 GCA_018247895.1 Parnassius honrathi | reverse complement strand
CGAGTATACAGTATGTCTTATCACCAACTCCGTAATAAGAAATTATTTTGTTCTTTTTAGTTTGAAGTCTTCTACTTCTTATAAAAGGTAATTTTTTGTATGATTAAGACAATAAAAAAGCGAAATCTAGAGTAAAAATCTTTAAAGATTTAGAAATGAAAAATATCAAAGCTGTTCAAAAGGCCTTAACATAAATTCAGCTGTAATATAGATGAGAATGTATTCTGTACTAGAATAATGTATTTTAGCACGTGTATTACTGCGTGTTAATCTGACACGTGGTCCTTCACTACTGGTTAATGAAACGTTCAAGGTTGCTTAGTGAGCTCGGAGCTTTGAGATGAGTAAGCTGTAGAGGTTTAGGATGGGTCATATAGCACGAAGAACCAACAACTGATGGGAAAAGTCGTCGAGACTCGTACCAGTAACGCGAATTTATAATACATTCAGTGAACTGTGTTTTGATATGAACATCGTTGTGCATTTAATTAAGCACAGACTTTTAGAAATTTTGAGAGCTATGTAAGAATTGTATATGGTATCACATTAAAGTTATGATGAGCAAATCCAAATATCAGAAATTTGCTTTTTGTTTATAATTGAAATTTACGAGTTAAATTAAATATTATTTTGCTGAAAGCAAATATCAATTAATTCTCCTTTACTAGTGGATTACTCTGGTGATTGTAATCATCTGACTACAGACACTCAGTGACGGCCTAATGGTCTCTTAGTTCCGCAGTCTGCAATCAATTGTCGGTCCGCCTGGATAAGTGGTATTACATCCATTCAACTACAACGATTGAAAGTTTAGTCTGTAGACATGGACCTCGTCCACTATTCAATTTATACAGAAGTAAGCGATTGAAAATATTTTTAAATAATAAATAAATATAAGAAACAAAAGGTTGTTTAAGATCAGCATTTTATTTCATGATTTTTTTCAATTAAGGTCGCCTGGGGGCAAGTGTGACATAAATTAACAGAGTATAAATATTTAAATCAACATGTAAATACTTATACTCTGTAAAGATTTAATATAGAGTATTCAGTTTCATAGCATCAATTATTAAGTGGTTGTATGTTTGATCAAGCATTTTAGTACCTACAAGTAATATTTTGTAATTTGAGGTAATTAAAACTAATTGAGGTGGAAGAATGTCACACTTACCCATTAATGAGGCAAGTGTGACAGTACGCTTCTTTTTGTAGTTACTTTAATATTATCTGTGGTTTTCAACAAAATAGATGAGATGATACTAATGTGGATATATTTTATGATCTATGGAAACGATTTGAACGTCCATTTTTGTGTAACAATGAATTTTCCCCAACATGGGGCAAGTGTGACTGTTTTAACCGATCTGGTGTTATGCCTTTAAATAAATTTACTACACTAGCTCTGTATGTTTTGTAAGTATAATAAAAGCAATACCAAGTGAAAAATAAAATTTAATTCCGAACATTAACAATTTATCATAATGTTGGTAATCATAATAAACGTGACACTGTCACACTTACCCCAATGTTAGGTATTAGGTGAGGTAAGTGTAATTGTAAGTATCCGTATTTCAATGAATAGTGAATTTCAGGTCGCAGAAACATATTATTCCATAAGTATGAATATTATTTTTAATCACTCACCTTTTATCTGGTTTCAAATAACTTCACTTATTAACTTCACCTCTTAAAATTGCGTAGTCTGTCGCCCGTTGTGTAGTTGTTAAAAATAACGTCTGTTGATAAAATAGTTCAAGCTATGTACTTAATTCTCAGTTTAGTCAATATCGTAAAATTTCCTGTGTTTTAATAGATAGAATTTAACCAAAAATCGTGTTTAGGCCGCGTAATTTGCGTTTGTTACCTTTACCCCACTCTCACACTTGCCTCGGGTGACCCTACTTTTATTATATTTCGGAGTGTAATAAGTACTCAAAACAATGAAATAGAACAAATATCTGAAGGATCTAATTCAAGTATCTACCCTTGCTCCTGTTCTCCAAGAGAAAAAGTAATTTTATTTTTATACTTGTATTTTAATAAACATATTTTGCTTCATAGCGCGGAGTCAAACTAACACGCACTTAAGAACTACTTTAATAAGAAATTACTAAGTAATGTTTTACTTTTATAAAATTGTTCTGTTCCTGGTTTTAAAAAAACTAATTATATTTGATTAGTCAATAAAAATGTCAACATAATTTGGCAGCTATTTTTGTGAATTTGTAAGTACAAATTAAAACCTTTAAGTACAAATAAGGCATAATTTTTAAATGTGTTCTCTAAAGCGTGGTTTTTCAGGACATAAGCATTAAAAGAAATAAGAGTATAAATGCTTTGGTTATATTTTCTTGATAATAAATAGTAGATAAATAATAAAAGCAATTGAAATAAATGACAAAGTCAGTCAGTGTCCATAGTTTAAAATAGGTCTTCGCTATAGATTTATGATATATATACGCATGCCAAGCTTGGCTATTTGCCTTAAGAGGTAAATTGTTGTATTGTATTATTCGGGGTTGTTATCAGGAAGATGCTTCTTTCCGTCACCTTTATCATTTCCGTCAGTCTACATATACTAGTGTTTTTCTATTTCGAAACATACTTTAAAATATTTTACTTGCAGGAAATAAAACCACTTAAAATAGAAACACTACATCCAAGAAAAATTTGTGTTGAAAATATAAGAGCGCAATCAGCGCGCTTTCAACATATTTATATAGTTCTGATTTATTCCTGTTTCTTTAGATACTGTATTCTTCTGTGTGTATGACTGACAATGAATATTAATTTCTATTCATTGCCAGTCATACACAGATATTTTGTTCTACAAACAATTCCAATTAAAAGCAACCAATCGGCTCTGCTCGTGTGGAAACAGAAAAACCTTCTCATTACATTTTTCCGGGCTCACTGTTTTTTATTTCACCTTGATTTTAAATTATCTAATGCTTTAGGATATGGTCGATCAGTGTGCCTTTCTTCAAAATAGTAGCTTTTGCGTGATTGAAATATTCACAATCTGCGAGTAGAGATAAATATTTTTACTGGTTATGAAGCATTTTATCTTAGATTTAGGGCTGATAACATATTACAATTTGATTTTTAATCGAGGATAGATGAAGATGTATGTGCTTGTTTGTTACTCTAAAAAAAAAATGTTTAAGAAAAGTCTTACATCTAGCCTACAATAATTAAAGTTCAGGCGATATTTTCATGATGTTTATCATATTACACGAACGTGCAAGAAAGAACAATTCCTTTAATGTTGCCGCGTTATATGAGTTGCGTTCGGTGCTGAAACATGAACATAATTAAAATCTACTAGTCATAAAAATTATTGTGTTAGATATTTTCAGGCTTCATTAGCGTCTTAAATTTAAGAATGGTGTGTATTTTCAGTGGACGGTGTATTTTGTAGTGTAGTTTTAGGTTGAAGTTTGTTTGGTCATTATAAAATTTTGCGCTGCCGTCGACGTTTGTTGATCGAAGTTTAACGAGCCTGCACTGAAATATCACGAGACTTAATTCCTTTACAATTGCCCAAAAACAATTCCAGTAGACGCGTACTTTGAAATCGCAAAACCTTTTAGAGCGTCAATATTTCCTTTCCCTTATAGATACTGTGAAAAAATCACAACGAACCATACTCATCTCACCCCTCAGTGGTGATAACGCGTATGCATTTTGATCCTTGATCGAAAACATATGTAGGTATCTATGGGTCATATCATCATCACCTACTATCAGATGGACTGTGTTCATTTGTCACTCTCATTTTGTAAAAATATCCTTGGTAGCTCAGGGGCTAAGCGCTCGATGTAAATTACACAGCACGCTAGCCACCCGAGTTTGATCCACGCCGGCACCAATGAAATTTTTATTTTCCGTTTTTAAGTGCTGATTTATCACTTGCTCGGTAGTGAAGGAAAAATCGTCAGTAACATGCAGTCCGAGAAATAAGAGAAAAACATGTATTTCGGAGACATGTGAAGTTCGCCAACATGCATTGAGGCACCGCAGCGGACTTTTCCTAGCTCTAAAACCCTCTAAGAAATGAGAGGTGGCCTGTGCCATTCGCGATTCACAATTCGTTAAATAAAAGACAGTTTCGATAAATCTTTTCCTCCTCATCTTCTTCGTATTGGGGGCGCCTAGGCTACTGTAATGTCCGTCGCTGATGCTACCGTAAATTCAAAGGTGCTCGTATGGGCGGAGGACTTTAGTCTAGTAGTCCAGCCTGGTGTAAGCAATTCCGAAAGGTCTAAGTGCTACATCAAGTCTAGAGGCGGCCCGCACTTCTGCTTTTATTGTGGTGGTGTTGATTGTTGGCTGTCAGCTATCTCGTTCGGTAACCTAAATTATCCATGTCGTGGTATCTTTGCACACAACCTGTACTATACAAACTCTGACACAGGTTTGGAATACAGCAACTCTGCATGCTATTTCTCTTGTGGAATATCCTTCTTTCCCTCAAATTTACCATTTTTGCTCGTTAAACATCTGATAATCCTCTTGGCATTTTTCCAAATACAACTTTCTCGACAAAATTATTTTTATCGTTTTATTAGCATTAAAATTGACTAAGTCAGATTTCTGAATTAACGTAAGCTTGGATTGAATTTCTTTTTATATGGAAATATTATTGTATTTGTTTTATTGATTTATGTTCTATTTCTATATTCTTAAGTAAGAGAAGAAATTATAATATAGTCCGTATTACCGTAACAAAAAAGGTTTCAATTTTTCTGATGACTTCAATTTGACTGATGGCAAACTTTTTTGATATGTGTAGGATTTTGTCAGACTTCTATCAAAGGTTTCACCACAATTTAGCATCAGATGGGATTGCAGTTAAGCGCTGGATTAGAACAGTAAAAAAAAGACTTCATCGTGTTTCATGCAGCAGGCTTTAATAGCAAGGCAATAAAAATTTGATGATCAATGATAACCCGTGATGAACCGGCGATAGAGGGAAAATGAAACAGGAAATAGCAGCATTTATAAACTTAATTGCCAAGCATGATAACTATGGTAAATTTTCTAATTTATTTCACGAAATTTGGCTGACAAACGGGCACAGTCAACGTGATTGTAAGTGGATTAGTTGGCTCATAGACATCTACATCTATCCTCGATTATGAATCAATACGCAGATGCGTTGTCACCCCTGAGGACTAAGATAGAATGCCTCGTTTCAAGTAAAAATGATCTCCGCTTCCATCACTATACTCACCTTATGAAACGTACCAGCATCTAGCTGCTATTCTAAGCGTCACCCCGATCGAGCCGACCCATGCGTGCTATTGCTTATTAACATAACATTGCTGCAGAATGCTCTGCCATCACCCTCCCTACAATACAATCTATGAAAGAGGTCTGTGTACAGTAGCGGAATTTTGATAGGCTATTATAAATAATGATGGAAATATTTCGTAGATTAAATGACTTTTCGAGTACAGGGTTGTAACAGTAAATAACAAAAACAATTTAATAACGAGGCTCCAGTCAATATTTAATTTTATTCCAAGCGATTCCTCGGAAACATAAAATTTTGCAAATTTCTTTTTGATACCTTTTACGGCAATTCGTATACGTAAAAAGTATATATGGAAACAGTAACACACAGGGATGCGAAGAAACGTTACGTATTTCTAAGAAAATAAGTTACGTAAGTTACATAGTTCCTACGTTAAGAGAAGTATTCATACGATTTTGTGAATAGTTTTATAAGTTCTTTCATTTTTTTTGAAAGATAGCGCTCCTTACGGAAGCAAGTCATGTGTCACTTAAAAATCATAAAGCAGTACCTATCATCATCATTAAGTCATATTATCACACGAGTAAAGAGTATATAGAGAAAAAGCTATCTCGATGACAACGACGTATATGTCTTTTTGGGACAATTTGATATACTAAATATGCATATTTAGTATAGCTAACTGTAGGTGACGTACATTGCTTTTTATGACATTGATATTATTAGCTTTACCAAATATGCATTTAGCGCACAAGCTGCCACAGTTTCAACAACCATTGGGTTGCCAACGTAGGTTGTTTACGTTTTGTGAGCATTACGTTGTGCGGAGCGTCGCGATTATTTGTGCGAGTAGTGCAGGTTGTGGGCACGTAGCGGAACTTCGCGGCAACACGAGAAGTAGCCGCGTATAATGGCTTCGCCACACTGTGCTCCTCGCGCTGCTCACCGCTCTACTCATTTGTAACACAATGGATGTTGAAACTGTGCAGCATTTGCAACTCAACGTATATTGAAACTGTGTCAGTGTACGCGCTGCATGAGTATTTAGTATAGCTAATTATAACAATGTCAAAAAAGAAATATACGTCATCGTGCTTGCCAACACGGATGGTAGATGACATCTAACAATCGCAATAGAAGGACGCTTCCGTAACAAGTGCATGATTGGAACTGTGTTTGCGCGATTATTAAACTGGCCACTCACGCTCATATTGCCAGTGTTTTGACTCGCGTCCTAAAGGTCGACAAAACAGTGAGTGATGGGCACGAAGAGGAGCATGACGTTCAGCATGAAGAGTGTTGTTGCCACACCTCGTCTCTTCCAACGTTCCTCGTTATTTCCCATACCATTCAAATAGTATATGGTGAGGGAGTAAGATACGCAGGTTTCCTCGCGATTAATAGTGATTAAAATTTCTTTAATAGTAAGCACACGGTAAATTTTAAAAACGATATGGTAATGTCCCCCAGTGCCCAATTTCTGTCTTGGCGGACAGTTTTAACGGAGACTAGTTATAGATTAGGACGGGATTATAGAGAAAAAGTGTGTAATATCGTGGGACTGCAATCCGATACAATCAGAATCTTTCTGAGGCACGGGGGTAAAATACCACTATTTTTTGACTTCGGGCTGCTAACTTGTATTTCTTGAAAAAAAAATGATTTTGTCCTGATCTGAGATTCAAACCTGGTACCATATGATGAGCAGTCGGTCTTACCACCACTAGACCAACCAGGCAGTTATGAGCGCAAAGCTAGCGAGCATTAAAGAGTGAAATTAAAGTAATATCTAGAAAGGATAATTCCACTTGTTTTCCCAGCGGCTAATTGAAGTGAAAAACGAACAAATTCCATTTTGCTGTCGCCCCGTAAAAGAATTTCTTACAATTATTTTTTGTATTTTTCCGATAACGTAGCACTTTCTTCTTGAATTAGTAGGGAGACGCTCATTTATCCTTTTCCAGATGCCGACATTTTGGAATTTTATTAGTGGAAAGTACGGGAAAGAAATCGAATACATGGTAAATTTTTGGATATAAACGTTAAAATAAACTTAAATTACGTTAATTTATCTTAAGTTTTATGTACAAAACATTATATTGACTAAAATAAATTTATATTAAATAACTAAATTGAAAGTATTTACTTTCTATTGAATTATTTAGCTATTATTTTGTCAAAAATACTACTGTAAAGTTATACATCTTTTATAAGCTGTGTATTGAGAAATTAAAACTCTGACTCTTGATTTCTTTTATTCTTTTTAGTTTTTGAATTCAGTTCTTACCATTTATTTAAAGTATATTTCGTGTAGTGTAGCACATGGAGCCGTGCTGGCTCAGATGGTTAGCGCTTGCTGTTAGTTTCACAATACAGATACGCGAACAAACCGGGTTCGATTTCCGCCGGCACCAATGAGATTGTTAATTGTAATTTTAAGTACTGATTTACCACTTGCTTGGCGGTGTGTGACATGTGAAGTTTGACAACACGCATTTGGGCAGCGCGGCGGACAACTGCTTGCCTAAAATCCTCTCAGAAATGAGCAGAGGCCTGTGCCTAGCCAAGGAGGACGTATTTGGCTGTAATTGTGCTTTTGTAACAGAGACAAGCCGCAGCTATATTTGGCTGTTGCACGAATGGATCGGCTCGACAGGGCAAGGGCCACGCTCACACAAAATACCAGCGTAAAATAGCAGATTAACGCTGCTGTGTTTCGTATGATGAGTGTAGAGAACACGTTTTACTGGAAAATAGGCATTTTATTTTAATTCTGAGGGGTGATGACGTATCTGCAGTTTTGATTCTTAATCCAGGTAAAAAAGATATCTATAGGTCACATCATCCACTTACCGTAGGGTGGACTGTGTGCTTGTCACCCTTATTCTAAAATAAAGACATGGAATGGAGGTGGTCTTATTCAACATTTTTCATAAAACGTATTAATAACATACCGCCGTGCGTAACTAGAATTTTTAAAGACGTTAAAAAAATCGAATTCGAATACGAAATCAATGTATATTTTGTAAATTTAATACAGAACTATAAAACAAATAGTTGAAGTTAGCTAGTTAAAAGCAAATTATCATACCCGAACATAAAAAAATATATACAGATCTCTTTACATACATCAGCCATACCTCTTTACGTACATAGCCCACATCAGCATCAACAGCAATCCCATCCGGTGGCATTGTAACGATAATAATGAGCGGCCGATCTGTGTATAATGTCATAGACGCCGGAACAGGATGGCTATACGTGTTTTTCAGGGCACGGGATGAGACACCGCCAACTTTCTCGTTCCGGACTGCTCGTGAATTTTTTTGTATAGAACAGGGTGACGAACGAGCACATGGTCCACCTGATGGTAAGTGAATGCTGTGGCCCATAGACATCTTCATTTATCCTTCTTGATATATTCTATATTTAAGAATCGAAACGCAGATGCGTTGTCACATACACAGTACGAAACACAGCAGCATTAAACTGCTATTTTACTCTGCTCAAATGGTTTGCGCTCGCTGTAAATTTCACAGTACGCGAGCAAACCGGGTTCGATTTCCGCCGGCACCAATGAAATTGTTAATTGCAATATTACGTGCTCGACGGCAAAGGAAAACATCGTGAGCAAACCTGCATGTCTGAGAAATAAGAAAACAAATATTTCAAGGAGATATGAAGTTCGCCAACACGTATTGGGGTAGCGGGGTACAATTCTTTGCCCTAAACCTGAGAAATGAGCGGAGGCCTGTGCCCAGGAGTGGGACGTATATACAGGCTGTAGCTTCATTCAATGAGAGCGTGGTCCTACCTCGGTAGAGCTACAACCGTAATATAGCTGCACAGTGGCTCTACCATGCATTAAATAAAATTTGGTTAATTTAAAGTTTTGGTCCAACATGGGATTCGAACCCTGAGCCTCATGATCAGCAGTCACGCTTACGGTCACTAGATCAACGAGGCAGCTATCTATTATATAGAAAGCATAGTAAGACTCTCTAGGCAGCCCTAATTCTTTGCGATATTCATATAAAATTTGAAGGTGTCGCAAATCTACGATAACGTTCATAATGCACAATGCAGTTTTACCACCGGAAATTTTGAGATGCTAGTTTTATTGAGAGATAAATCTTTCGTTCCTATATCGCTCGACACCCGTATGTCGTTGGTACTGCAATTTATCACGTGGGTGTCCTGACTATAAATTTCTCATTCCTACCAACGTCTGTCGAGAACTCTTCAGAATATTATGATTTCTTATATTTAAGGGAATAATACTATACATGTAACTATAGTCAAATAAATCTAACAATTTGATTCTTAAAAAAATCGATATCGATTATTTAGAGTTGGTAATCATTTAGAGTTTGGTTTGAATAATACCAGAATAAATTAGCAACGGATAATTTAAAACACAATATTTATCAGTTTCTTCGTATTTGTACGTAGTAATATTTACTATATACTATTATTTACTCTGTCGTATTTGTTGTTACTGCTTATTCCTAGAGGCAAAGTTACAAAAATTTTAGATTGAAACTAGATTAAAAATAAATTTATTCAATCACCTTCAGTACCTACAACTAGTTGAGCTGTCGTTGTTTAGATTAATTAATGTTTAATTTTCAATAATGCAGTCAAAATTAATTTCTTTCAAGGTCATTCATAATCAATTTTTTGTTTTTTCTACCAATTTTGCCCAATCAATAAAAAAATCAATATAGAAGAAACAGCCCAAAAAGTTAAAGCCGAGTCACAAAATAAGAAAACAAACACAAAATCACAAAATTACGCACATTCTGAAATGGCGGGAGATTTAAACCACGTAGTAATTTTTTTAAGCGCGGCCTTGTATGTGAGTTTTTTTGCCTACACAAATTTCCGTTGACAAAGTAAAAAATAAACTTGTTTTATGCATAATTCA
>DWHP01009494.1:0-10187 GCA_018247895.1 Parnassius honrathi | reverse complement strand
AATATTTAACAGCTATTTAGATAGAACGGGAGTAAACTGTCTACCCAGCAGACAGTCGATGACGACAGTAACTCAAGCTCATTGACGATTAACCGATCAAAATAACTTGAGGTTTATATTAACAAAGAAGCACTTGTTTCGACGTTTTCTGTAACAGTTTACATGCGCAGCCTTTTAAATCACAAAATCACATCACTTTTACGAATCAAAATCTATTTCAAACCATTGTTTAAGTGATAAAACAGAAGCAAAAATCTGTCGATGGTCAAGTTCCGGCCAAAACACACAGTCAAGTAGTAATAAGTTTCGTGGATAATAGTAATTTTAATACCACAGAGATATACTATACGAAATTACATTTCTTTTTAAGACAATAAGCAAATAAATAAACTAGGGAAAATCAATAGAATAAAATAAAGTATTACAGAAGATTGGGGTAGTAGTTTATTAAATGATTTACGAGACAAAATAAAAAATTAAATACATTTTGTTGAAAAAAGTATCGACTGTCGATATTCATATTTTAACGCTTAGCCCACCGCACGATCATGCTGTCGCTCCGCCCCTGCGTCGAGCATTGAGCGAACGCGCTAATGCTGGTGCTACACTAACGGGAAACGTCAATGCCTATATACGCAGCAAGTATTGTTTTAAATTTAACGCGATAAAGTTGGCTACACTTGAACGCTCCTCGTCATTAAATTTCTATACCCTTGAACGGCGTTAAAGTTGGCGTTAACGTTCCTTGAAGACTTTTTATATTTGCTAAAAATGGTTCTATAAAAAATCATTAGGTTTTCCTCCACCTTTTTAGTTCTTCGATAGTCGATTTATCCAATTAAAAGATAAAGATAATAATTGGATAAATCGACACAACCGTCGTCGTCACAAAGCATTATTTCGGGCTGTACGATTTTTAAAACTTTTGAGTCTCGGATCCCACAAACATGGTTCTGTTTGCAGAATCTTAAGAAACGTAATAACTTTTTTTATTATTCCGCTCCATCATAGCCATACGTGCGACTTTGTTGCGTTTATCGTGCACAGTCAGGCAAACGTAGTGTGGCCGCTTCAACGTGTTATTTCGTGCGTTTGTCTCTTTGATGTGCCATGTATTCGAGTTATTGCCAAACGGAATTGTTAATGTCATTGTCAAATTAACGCGTTAAACGGCCACACCTACATTCAACGTCAATCAACGTGATAATTAACGGCATTTCTCGTTAGTATGGCCCCAGCATTGTATTTTATGCATTTTCAGATCAGGACTGTTTTCGTAGATTCTGCGGTAAGCAAGCTGGTTGTAATGTATGGGCCTCGTAGCTAGAGCTACATCCCTTATATATCTATCTATAACCTTTTCTAATGTCACTAGATAAGGAAGAAGGATGTCGATACCCTCTGTAGTAGGATTGGAGTTATTTCATCCTCCCCGCTTTATTTAAATGGTTTAAAGGAGTCAACAGCTCACTGCACCAGGTTTGGCCTCATTATCTTTACAGCCCTACACCAGTCCTCGTTACAAGGCATTCGCAGGGCTCTGAAAGAAATCAAGGCTGAAGTCTTGTGTGACCCTGGGAATTGGGTTGACGCTATTAAATCCAATGTTTATGTTGTAATATTAGTGAAGTTACCATCCGGCTTTTTAATAAGCCCGATCTGATTAGGTTTAGCTTTCGATAGCATTTTCTGTAGTCTTGCACTGCGATGCAAATATTCAACTTCCTCGCATAGCTTCCTCCACTTTGCTCTCCTGGCTTTCCTAATTTATTTATTATATTCAGTTAGGGCTGCACTATAAATATCCCACTCTTTGGTCCCATTAAATAGTTTCCTGGTCTTTTCCCCAAGGTCTTTTAGCTTACTATTCCACGAAGGAACTTTTCGTGTTGAGGTCTTGGTTTTGACAGGACAACTGTCCTCGAAGGATTCACGGATACCTACGGTTACTGTCTCCGTCACTAACTCCAGGCCTTCAATTGTTTTGATTCTTTTAGGAAAGGTTTCTAAATTCCTCCTTAGGCTATCTCTGTAGATATACCAGGAGGTCGCTTTTGGATCCCTAAAAGTAACGGTTTAATAGGTTGGTGATGCACGAATCACAAACTTAATGTGCTTGTGATCAGACATTGAGTTTTCGCTACTAACATACCAGTCATTTATCCGCCTGGACATGTTATTGGTAGCAAAGTTTATGTCTAACACTTCTTGCCTAGCACGCGTTACGAAGGTTGGTGTACAACCTAAGTTTAGGCTTACCAGGCGATTGGAGATGAGAAAATCATACAGAAACTCACCTCTTTCGTTGATGTTAGTTCTTCCCCAGGCTATGTGGTGAGCATTAGCATCATAACCCACGATAAGTTCGTGTTATGTTTTCGTACGAACTCCGCCACTCGCTCTAACTCGATGGTACTATCTGCGTTCTCTCCAGAAAATAGGCTGAGCAAATGATTACTCTGGCCCCTGTGCATTCCTTGAGGTTTTTGGAGGCTGTAACCAGGACATCATTGCAGTATTCTGGTACAGCTAAAAGTTCAATATTTTTATTACAAATTATACAAGCTCCGGGTCTACTGCCTTTAGTATGACAAGAATCTTACTGGCAGCCGCCAATCCCAGGACTTGAACGTTGGCAACCCAAGGCTCTTGTTTAAGGGCGGGGTCGAAGTTGTCCTCTGTAAAGCAAATCTCTACCACGGCAGAAGCAGCTGCCGCATGGTGAAGATTCGCCTGGAAACCCTCGACTTACCCATGGGTTTATCCATTTATGGGCATGGATGGGGGGCAGTGATCTTACCGGCGCACTTGACCCCCGACTTACCTTTCGTCAAACGGCTCCCACCTCCCCTCTCCCCAGACCTGGACGACACTAGCGGAGGCCGCTGGACCGAGGCGAAATCTGCGCCTTGGGTCTTCGTCACTCTCACCGGTGGCGTTCCAGTCTCACCCCGAGAGGTGAAGGACTGGGGGTATTAGTTGTAGCGGTTCGGGTTCCATTGCCGCGTCACAGCCTCCCCTGACTTTAAAAGTTATTATCTTAAAGCCAATGACGACTCTGCTGCCTGTCTTCTGAAGAGCCTCTGCCGATGGGTCATCCAGAGAAAAGGTTACTAGGTACCCATTCTCCACATCCCTACGGTGGAGGATTCTCCAGAGGTCAGTATGGAGCCCTTCATTTTGTGCCCTCAACAGCACAGCCGGCTCCTCTGTAGAGTCGGTTTCGCTGCGGGGCAAGTAGGTAATGCCCAGCTGAGGCTTAGGCAGTTCGCCCTCGGATATTACCGAGTGATCTGTCTCCGGCCAGGGCTTCAGTTTTCTGATTTTGCACAGAATCCAGTCCTGGCTTACCTTATTCGGGCACGTTACCAGAATCCAACCTGGCTTGTGAGTGAAACCCTAAAATTTTGGACCCGTTCGAGGTTGCGCCCCACAGGCCGTCTTAGCGATGGCCTGTGTTAGTGCCCGGTGGACCAGCCGCATCTGCTCTACACTTGCCCTAGGGATCGACTCGACCTGCGGTCTCCCTCAGAACTATACGCCAAACTGCTCGCCGGACAGGAGAGCAGAATGGGTGTTAATATAGTCCTATTAATAATATCAAAAAGTTAGGAGTAGACTAACCCCCGCCCGAGATTATAATAGTCACCTAGGTCTTTATGTGCGCTTTCAAATGAGTTCAAAAACAATCGGCCTATCTAGTGGCGTCACTGAGATCCTATATCCACCTTCGTATCGCACCATCAGTAAGGTGAGATCGTAAAAGTCACCTAGGTATTTATGTGCCCTTTCAAATGAGTTCAAACACGATCGTCCTATCTAGTGGCGTCACTGAGATCCTATAACCACCTTCGTGTTGCACCATCAGAAAGGTGAGATCACAATAGTCACCTAGATCTTTATGAGCCCTTTCAAATGAGTTCAAACACGATCGTCCTGTCTGGTGGCGTCACTAAGATACTATACCCACATTCGGAGTCCACCATCAGCTAGGTGATATCATCATAGTTATCTAGGTTTTCATGAACCTTTTTGAAAATGAGTTAAAAAAAAAACACGATGGTTCTACGTAGCATTACCCATCTTCTGAGTTAATCATAAGGAAGGTGACATCATCACCGTCACCTTGGTCTTCATCCTCCGTCAACCGAAATTCTCTAAATATTTATAATAAAAAATATCTAGCATAGAAATAACGTATGAAGCCACTAAGAAAGTAGGTGCTTACCAGTAATTAAAACGAACTGAATCCAGCGGATTACGACGCGCCCGAAAAACTCCCTGGAGTGCCATCAGTTAAAAACTTCAACTTAAGATTTTGCACTGCCGATCAGGTTTTGGTCAGTTTGACTGAGCAGTTTCAACCGACAGTGCGACCGAAAAAATCCGTGGTTTGTCGTCAGTTGAAAATTTAAATTTAAGAATCCACACTCACAGTCAATTTTTGGATGTACGTCAGTTCTACAGATCATTTTAACTGACCGCGTTTGGCGTCGAATAGACTCAATAGCAGCTATTATGAAAAAAAAACTCCTAAAACAGCGAAAGACATAATCCTCCTTTTCCCACTTACGTACTCAGTTACAGAGTAGCCTCTATGTTGCCTAGGACCAAAACATATCTACATTCATGGATGACCTTCCAGTACTTTTAGCGTAAATCGTGAATACACAGACAGACAAAAATTCTCAAATCCGTTAAATAGGTTTTTTCGTCCTATATTTAGTCTACTAGAATTGTTTTTCAGAAAACGTTGGCATTAGAGAGACTCGACTTTTCCACAGATTTATTACAATAACAATTAGCCTCAATTTTAATGAGTAATTTAGTTAACGTGATTTTTATACGATTTTAAAATGTTTAATTGGTTCGATGCTTCCTAGAACATTTTGAATGTTTTGATAGAATAAAAGCTTTTTAGTAATAGTTGGGATATGTATTGGTTTGCTTTAGAGCGATTTTGATTTTTTTCTACTACCGGTCGCAACGAAAATATTACTATCCTCAATAAAAATAAAATAAACTAATTTAAAACAGTACAATATTTTTAGAGATTTTATTTGAACTTGTTGTTTTTTTTGAGAAGAGATAATAGGCAATGTTGAAATAGATACGAGGGTGGTACATATCCTCCTACACAGAGCTGACACACTTAGGCAGAAAACGAGCTTTACCACAGTGATTACTTCTTAATAAATAAATAAATAAATCTTATTATAACGTTATGTGTAAATAATTTGATGAAAGTTTACTCATGTATTCAAACGAAGAAAATTTAGTTCCCGAGGTGGGTGAGGTTATGACCGCATTACACTGCATTGCACTTTAACTTTTTATCTTTTTACCTACAATGTACAAGTAGATTATAGCTTTAAAATTCATGTAATGATTGGTAGTGTTATCAAGAAATAAAAAGGTATTATGTTAACCGTGTAGTGGCGGTGTCAAAATATCAAATACCCCATATAATCCCGTGGACATCGTAAGAAGGTATAGAGGGAAACTTAACCAAAAGATAAGCAGCAACGTCTTCATGGTAACACCCTAATAAAATCTGTTACATTATGGAAACTATGGCAAGTATCCTTCCTATTAGGCAATTAATGGGGGAGGCCTACGGTCATCTATAAACTTTTGATAAGCTGTTATGGGTGGATAGATTTAAACTTATTGGTAACTATTTATTTTCACAGTTTTTCTGCTTATCTAAATGGGCTGTAAGATATGAGTCTTTGAATGCTAAAGTTAATAAAAATCACGAATATTATAACAAAACCTAACGTTTTTTTAGAATAACGTGATAAGTTCTCTTTTTACAGAATATAATATAAAATAATGACTTTTATTACATAATGGTTATTGAAAGTCATTTTATTATAAACTACTGGTTAAAAATACTTCTGTCTTTGTTTTCTAACCAAGCGGATTTTTTTAAACACATATCATATATTTAATCATGAATATATTGCGATGCCAAAGTTAATATGTTTATTTCTTAAAAAAATTCTCTGAAAGACTCTTTACAATTGAAGCTATAAATCACCCTATTTTGCGTATATTACAATAAATAATAACAGTTTAGCGTCTAATGTTTTATTTTCAACATGTACCTAGGTATTTCATGTTTATTAAAATGATGATTGTAAAATTAAAAATCTACAGATTACATTTACTCGGGCTATTAGTCCGTACAGTCAGTAAAATAGAGTGGTTATTTACTTTCAGACTTTAAATGAAACAATTTTTAAGTATGTTGATAAATTGTAGGTTTTTTATTAGAATAGGAATATAAGTTCAACTCAAATAAAATAAAATTAGGGAACCAGGTTTTGTCTATATTTTTGTTGATCTGAGGTTGTATATAAACTATTTTATAACGTTGTAATAATCGCTCCTTTTTAAAACTACATGGTGTGTATTTAACGAAAATAACAATCTTTCAAATTTTCTTATATTGAAATTAATACTAGTAGCGATGTCATCGCAAATGGAACGTGCTTAAATACTGCGAAGCTAAATGTTGATAGAGCAGGTCTTGTGTTTTGAATGTTTCTATAAAAAAATCGCTATTCAAGAGAATTTCACTGCTTATTAGTCAGTACTTTTACTCTACTAAATTATTTTAATAACGAATTTTGTTATGATCTTTTTTAAACATTTAATTCATTAAAACTAAAGTGAAAGTAATGTAAAAATAACCTCTCCGAAATTCTGAAAGGTATGTAGCAGAGTTTAAAGGTCATTAAATGGTCCAAAGTTGAATATAAAGTAATTTTTATTACATATATTTTGTAAATCTTACGGTTTTACTCAGTTCACGACCGTTACCAGGTATTCACTCTATCAAGTGAGGTATTACCCTACACTTCCTTTACTGGTACGAGGTTGTCACTCGAGAAAGAAAGTCTGGGATTGGTCGTGTCAGGTACATTGGAAAAGGTGGATAAACAGTGAACGCTATACTAACGCTTGAAATTGACAAATGATTACGACTCCACCGAACAGCACGCCACACTAGCCAGTGACATCAACGCCTTTGTGACAGGAGTTCGTATGTGCACACATCAAAACCACAGGTTAGTAAAGTTTTTGCTTTTTTTTATAATATTGATTTACATCCTCTTTTCCTGAAAAGCAAATATGTAGGTGTTGATATATTAGTGTTTTAATCCCTTCGTTTTGCAATGATTTTACGTTAATACAGTTATATTTATTTGCGTTTTACTTCTTAATTTTTGAAATTTAGTTTTGGCGATGAGTGTGAAAGTGACATTTGTTCAGGGCAGGTTGTGATTTGTCACATTATTTTGGAGGAGAATAAAACAAAAAAATTCGTGGCATTCCAAAATACCTTGAATTACGAGTATAATATGTCACTGACAAAATATTAAGAGAACCAAAAGTTATTTCTTTTGGTTCCCTTTGGCCACACTTGTAGAATTTCTCACAATTGACTACCCGAATATAGTCAAGAATTCAACAATGAACAAGAGGCCGTTAGTGAGTGACTTAAGTCATCATCATCATCATCATCGTTATTACAATCCTTAATAAGTCTACTGCTAAACATAGGCCTCCCCCAAGGAATGACACAAAGCACGCTCCGGAGTCACCTGCATCCATCGACTTCCTCCATCTCTTACCAGGTCGTCACTCCATCTAGTAGGGGGTCACCCTACACTACGCCTACTGGTACGAGGCTGCCACTCGAGAACCATTTTATCTCATCGGTTGTCGGTTCTTCGAGCTGTATGGCCTGCCCATTGCCGCTTCAGCTTACTAATCCATTGTGATATATTGGTAACTGTGGTCCTAATACGGATATCCTCATTTCTAAGTTTATCATGCAGAGAAACCTCCAGCATAGCACTCTCCATAGCTCGCTAAGTGACCTTGAGAGTTCTCATACAGCCAGCGTTGAAGGTCCATGTCTCAGATCCTAATAAGTCATCACTGGCAACACGCACTGGTTGTCATCATCAGCCTGCGGCGGTCTACTGCTGGACATATACCTCTCCCAAAGCACGCCACTTAGCCCGATCTTCAGCTAGATGCATCTGGTTTCTACCAGCCACTTGGCGCAGACCGCCACTCTATTTGGTCAGGGGGCGTTCCACACAAGGTTTCCAAGACGCTGTCTCCACTCCATAACACGTCTACTCTACTGGTTGTCACTTTTGCGACAGACATGATCAACTCACTGCCACTTCAGCTTACAAACACGGAAGGCTATGTCAGTAGCCGTGTTTCTCCAGCGGATTTCTTCATTTTAAATTTTGTCTACCAGAGAAACTCTGAGCATAGCTCATTCTTTCAGACTTTGAGCTTTTGGAGCAGTCGTATCGTCAGTGTCTACGTTTTGGCATCATAGGTGAGTACGGGCAGAATGCACTGGTTGAAGACTTTTGTCTTCAGACTTTGCGGTATGGGTGACGAGAAAACCCGACGGAGCATTTTAAATGCTGCTCAGCCTAACTGAATCCTCCGATCGATTTCCTTACCGAAGTTATTCTTACCTAGTTGCAATATCTGCCCGACAACTTATTCCTGGACAACTGCGAGTATTTCATCATCAACAGTAATTGAAACTGGCATGACGTGATCGTTGTACGTAACTTTTGTCTTGTTCAGATTCATGCACAGACCAGCACGTTGGGAAGATTCAGTTAGTCTCTTCAGCATGTCCTGAAGTTCCTGCAGTGACTCTGCCATGACAACAATATCATCACCAAAGCCTAAGTGTGAGATGTACTCACCATTTACGTAAATGCCGCGTCCTTTCCAGTCTAGCTTCTTAAATACATCTTCCAGTGCATTTGTAAAAAGTTTAAGGGATATAACATCACACTGCCTCACTCCGCGATGCAACTTGATTGATTGGTTTTGTTTGACTGTCCCGTATTTAGACGAACATCGTACTGGAGTTGTAAAGGCATCTCAGCACTTCGATTTACCGCTGGTTAATTTGGTACTGCTGCAAAGAATCCAGAACAGCCCAAATTTAAATCGAGTTCAAGGCTTTCTCATAGTCCACAAATACAAGATCTAGGAGCTGATTATACACTTTCTTTTATTTTCTGTGTCTTCTGTATTATTTGCCGCACCGTGTGGATGTGGTCTATAGTGCCAAATTTTCCTGGAAACCCAGCCTGTTACGCAGGCTGAAAATCGTCAAGTCTTCGCACGAGTGGATTTGTGATGACTCTCTAAAACAACTTATAGCCGTGGCTTAGAAGTGAGACGGGTTGATAATTTTTCAGCATGGTCTTGTTATCTTTCTTGTGAAACAAGACTGTAAAGCACTTGTTGTAAAACCTAGTTTTCAGGTTTGAGGTATACTTGACATGAAGATCTGTTTTAATTTCATAAACGCTGCCCTGCCGAGTTGATCCGATGATTGACCTCGTGGTCGAAGTTGGACTTACCTAGTTAGACTATTAGTCGCGGGTTAACGTACTCGCCAGCAACTTCGAGCTTAGTGCTACCGGCATAGGTGTGATATGGACATTTAACATGATCTTTGTTTTGTACTTGGTTATCTTAAAACCTATCCGTTAGGAGACACTATTGAGGTCACTGAGCATAGTGCATAGGTCCTCCAGCGATTCTGTCATAAAAATTATATCTACTGCGGTGTATGTATGTGGTCTACGGTAGAAAATGTTACTGAATGTTACTTGATTAAATGCAGCCAAATTTGCTACGTATTAACGCCAAAAGATGTCAGGTAGCTATTTGCATGTGTTCTTAAGTAAAATATTGGAATGTCGCAATCCTGGCTACATAATAAAGAAGCAGAAGTTTGTAAAACGATACCAGTCATTGTCTTATACGATCGCCAGATGCCTGAGCAGAGTCATGTCATGTAATAAAACGAATATCGATTTTTTTCCATAAACCGCTACAAGGAAAAACAAGATAACAACAAAAACTCGTAAATAATTTATTTTAATTAAAAATGGGACTACTATGTAATAAGTCACCCCTATTTTCCCACCCTAGGGTAAAAACTTTTTTCCAAATATATACGGGACCAATTCCAGGTATACCCTATCGAATAAAAAAAAAGAATTTTCAAAATCGGACTACTCTGTACTAAATCACCCCTATTTTCCCACCCTTAGAATTTTTTTTAAAAAAGTTCCAACTTTCTATGCGACCAATCCCAAGGCACTCAAACTATCAAA